>BSYO01000023.1:566538-636726 GCA_033239525.1 Nepenthes gracilis
GCAATGATTTGCGTGGAGGTTGGCATGGATGGCCCTTTCCCCAATTGTATCGCCATCAAACCAGACCTTGGTTCCGAATCCATTTTGAAGATAAAGGTGAAATATTCTTGGAAGCCGACTCGTTGCGGTCACTGCCATCTAATTGGCCATGCTGAAGCCAAATGTGGGTCTAAGAGTGTCAATTTACATCCTAACTCCTCCAAATCTGCCCCTCCTGACCAAGGGAAGTCTGTACAGCCAAGCCCACCTGAACATCTGTCTGCTGATATGGAATCCCGTGTGGTTAATGATCCCCTAAATCCTTTGGGATCTCCTCGACTCCCTGAACCCCTCAGTGGGGCTCTCTCTAAGAGCACTTTGGATGCGTCTAAGTTGAAGGAAGAGGCTGTATGCCTCTCTTCTGTGAGTGAGTTGGTCTCCCATTGGAACATGTTTCCTCTAGAAAATTAAAAAAATCCCGGGGGAATAAAAAATGTTCCCCCCTCTCCCTCAACCCATGACTAGCATAGTCTGTTGGAACGCGATGGGATTAAATGGGCTTGTTAAAGCCCACAAAGTCAGCAATCTCATTAGATCCCATGGGTGCAGTATTGCTGGTCTGGTTGAAACCAAGGTCGCTGAGAGGAACTCTCTTATAGTCTCTGCTAGGATCAGACCAAATTGGTCTTGGACAATGAATTACTCCGTGTCTTTGATTGGACGAATTTGGGTTGGCTGGGACCCCCAAATGGTTTCGGTTAACATCCTCTCCTCGGAGGATCAGGTCATTCATACCGAGGTTCTGTTCCGCAAGGAGAACTTCCGATGCTTATTGTCCTTTATCTACGGCGCTAATTCGAAAAGCCTCCGTAGACTTCTTTGGGAGAGCCTTCGGACGATGTCTAATCACCCGGGTGATCTCCCCTGGGCCGCTCTTGGAGATTTCAACGCTGTTCGATCTCCGTCCGAGGCCCTAGGTGGTATCTGGCCCCACAAAAGCTCGCTCGACCTTGATAATTGCCTTAGAGACTGCGATCTTGAGGACATGTGCCACGAAGGTATGCACTATACCTGGAATGATGGTCGGGACTCATCTCTCCGCATTTACAGAAAGCTTGATATAGTTGTTGCCAATAGGCAATGGCTTGATCAGTTTCATAGGGCCAAAGCCCTTTTTCCCCCTGCCAGACTATCTGACCACTCCCCCTGTATTCTTCTCCCTTCTGGCGATCCATATAGAAAACACGGGATGTTCCGGTTCAATAATTTTCTCACCAAATCCCCCAAATTCCACCATTTAGTAGCAGATGCTTGGAAGGACGGAACCACTGGCACACTAATGTTCTGGCTGGTCTCCAGTCTTAAGAAGGTGAAGCAGGTTCTCAAGAAGCTCTAGGGTTGTGTGAAGCAAGGTCGCTCCAGCCTATGGCTGATCTGTTTTGCCGGATTGTGATGGTTGGTCTTAAACTAGCCTCTTTGTACAAATGATGTTGCTGCCATTGCTGGAGGTGGAACTGAAGATCTGCTGCCAGTGATATGGCATGCTGATGCGGGTGTGCTACATCCTCCCTGTTGGTTGTCCATTGTTCAGACTGTGCTTAGAAGATGTAGATGGCGGGTGAGTTTGGTGTTGTCTGGTGGTGTGTGAAGCAGCTGAAATCGCTGATTCCAGCTTTGGGTGGCTAGAGGATGCTGTATTTTAGTTGATCCCATGTTGGTGCAGGGGTGGAGCTGGGCTGTTGTGGTGTTGTTGCCCCTTCTGCATCTGCTTGCCTTGAAAAAGGCCATGCTGTTATTGTCTGTCTCAGAAGGTTCTGCTGTTGGAAAGGTTGCAGTGTCCTGGTTCATTTCAAATGCATTGCAGAGTGCTCCCTTGCTAAGGGTCGGTGCTGGTGGTTCTGGAAGCTTGACTGCTGCCTGGTGTGCTTTGGCGCTGGGCTTTTGCTGTTGCTGATGTGTTGATGTGTAGATGTAGTTCATTTAGGTGACTTGCTGTGAGGTACATTTGGAGCCTGAGCAGTAGATTGGAGCTGATTGCCTGAATGTGCTTCATGGTGGGCTGTCCAGAATTTGGTGTATTTTGGGCTTTTGGGATCTCGTTTATTATTTCCCTTTTGTACGGGCGCTGTGTTTTGTCCGTGATATGTTGTAAACTTTTATTTTTGGCTGATGCCAATGGGTGTCCTCCTGGGGGACCCTTATCTCTATTTTTTGTGTTTTTGATTGCTGTACTAATTGCTTGGGGTATGCCCTAGTGCTATGTCTATTATCTCCAAGTCAAAACACTTGGATATAATGCATAGTATGTGTAGTTTTTCTCCCTTTAATCCAAAATACTTACTTAACCAAAAAAAAGAAAAAAGTTCACGAGGGAGATGTCCATGAGGAGGTTATTCACTCAAGGAATAATCTAGAGGTTAGCCAACGACAAACTCCTTCCAACTGTGAGTGTTATCACGAGGAGCGTTCCTGTAGGGAAGCGTACCACGCTGTGCTGGCTAAGGAAGCTGATCTTATCAAACAAAAAGCTAAGATAAGTTGGCTTAAAGAGGGAGACCAATGCAATAAATTCTTCTTCCATACTATTAATGGAAACAACAATAAGAATAAGATTATCTCCCTCCTTGATAATTCTGGGAATCCAACCGTTGGAGTTGAGAATGTCCAAAATTTGATTGTGAATCACTTCAGCAAGGCTTTTGGTTCAGGTCGTATGCATGGATCGGCTAACGTTGCTCGGCTCCGCCCTTTCATCCAACACACTATGCCTGAATCGCTAATGGGCCCACTTATTGGTCCGGTTAGCGATGATGAGATCCACAAAGTGATTTTTTCCATCGGAGACTATCGTGCCCCGGGTCGATGGCTTCCAGTTCCAAATTTTTATAAGGAGTCTTGGGACATTGTGGGTTCATCTGTCTGTGAAGCTATTCGTGACTTTTTCAATCATGGAAAGCTTCTAAAATAAATGAATTCTACGATCATTAGCCTGATCCCAAAGGTCCAATCTCCCAATTTGGTCTCGACTACCGTCCCATATCTTGCTGTAATGTCATCTACAAAGTGATCTCGAAGATTATTGCAAATCGCTTAAAGATGACATTACCCTATCTGGTTGACAAGTGCCAAACGGCCTTTGTTGCTGGTCGTCAAATCAGTGACAACATCCTCCTGGCCCAAGTGCTCCTCCATAAGTATCATCTGGGTCATGATCCTCCTAGATGCACTATGAAAATTGACCTCATGAAAGCATACGATCTCTATCCTCACCCTAATGAAATTCCCGCCTAAAATGGTCGACTGGATTAGGAAATATATAACCACTCCCTCGTACTCGGTGAATATTAATGGAGAAGCGGTTGGGTTTTTCAAAGGGGGGAGGGGTCTCCGTCAATGTGCATTTCTCAATACCTTTTTGTCCTGGTTATGGAGGTGTTGAATGGGATTATTGAAGTCAAGACTCGTAGAAACGAAAATTTCAAATATCATTGGAATTGTGAAGCAACTCATACTGTCATACTTGCTTTTGCAGATGACCTTCTCCTCTTCTCTCATGCCGATGTCTACTCAACTCAAGTTCTTAAGGATTTCCTTGAGGAATTTCATTGGCTCTCCGGCCTTTCGGTAAACGTGAATAAAAGCGAAGTCTTCGTATGCTCTAAAGACCCATCCCTTCTTTAAAATATTGCCGACATTCTAGGGCTCAGAGTTGGCACTCTCCCCATTAGGTACCTGGGTGTTCCTCTGATAACCACCAGGCTTTCGATTCGGGATTGCAATGTTCTCACTGAGAAAATTACTCGCTGGATAAAATCATGGAAGAACAGGTGGCTCTCCTTCGGGGGACAATTACAACTTGTTGCCTCTATCCTCTCATCCGTCCACCTATATTGGGGCTCAATCTACATTCTGCCCAAATCTATTCTTAATCAAATTGACTGCATGATGAGGCGGTTCCTTTGGAATGGTTCTTCTAATGGGAAGGCTAATGCAAAAGTAGCTTGGGCTGATATTTGCTACCCGAAGAGTGAAGATGGGCTGAGCCTCAAGAATTTGTAGGCTCAAAATAAATCCATCATCTGTAAACTCTTATGGCATATCATGTCGAAGGATCCTGAATCAGCCTGGTCATCATGGATCCACAAGAACAGAATCAAGGACCGATGTCTCTGGACTCTCAAAGTTCCTAACTCAGTCCCCTGGGGCTGGAAAAAGATTATGAACCTTCGTTCCTTCATGCACTCTCATTCTATTAAGAACATTGGTGACGGCTCTGATACTTTTATCTGGCATGACTACTGGCACCCTATGGGCCCGCTAAGTAATGTTAGTACGGATCATATTCGTCTGGTCATGGGATTATCTTGGGACGCTAGGGTCTCACAAATAATCAGAGATGACCATTGGGCTTGGCCTAATCCTTATGATTAGGAGGTCTCTAGTATCACAGAAAACATGCCCCATTATCGCCCTAACATCGAACATAAGGAATCCCTGAGATGGAATGGGCGCCCAAATGGTATTTTTTGACTAAGACTACCTACCTTCTTATCCACCCTCTCAAGCCGAAACTGAGCTGGACCAACTTAGTCTGGGGCACCTTTCATATTCCTGCCCATGCTTTTATTTTTTGGTTGGCTATCAAGTTTTTTTTTTTTTTGATAAGTAAGTATTTTGGATTATCGGGAGAAGAAATTACAAAAGCTATGTTTTATTTTCAAGTATTTTGACTTGGAAATAAAACATAATATGCTAGGGCATACCCCGAGCAACCGGTACATCAGATAATACCAAAATAGCCTCTAAGAGAACAACGTTCAAATTGTAATATGAAGTTACACAAGAGCAGACACTCGACAACATTGCAAGATCAACTTGCAATTCAGCCGCAATCAACATCTTGCCAAATCTAGCGGTGCATCCGGCCCAGCTACAGCATTTGGTTGGCTATCAATGGCAGACTTAAGACCAATGATCGCATGCACGGTGTACCAAACCTATCCAATACATGCATTCTATGCAACCCAGATGACGAAAATCATGAACATCTCTTCTTCTCTTGTCCCTTCTTCAGATCCTTTTTTTTTTTTTGGTAAGTGTTTTGGATTATAGGGAGAAAAAAATTACAGAATCTATATTTTTATGCCAAGTATTTTGACTTAGAGTTAAAATATAAACCGTTGGGGCATACCCCGAGCAACATATACATCAGAAAATACAAAAAAAAAACATCACTAGGAGGATACACGATTAAAATAATCAACAAAATATGAGACCAGCCTAAAAAAAAAGACCTAACTCAAAGACCATCGCTGCCAAATCGACATGAGAAACACAGCAAATGGGTAATATCAAAGCCAGCCATCAAAGACAAGAAAAAAAATAGCCGGCAGCATCAGCAGCTGTGCATAAACCAGATCTGAAATTTTGGCAACATCAGCTCCAGCAACCACAAAATAGAGACATCAAACAAGCATTCGGCACATTCTAAACCAGCAAACTCCAGTAGCATCCGGACAGCAGAGCCAAGAACAGCTTCTCAACCCCAGCCCAAACAATTTAAAGCAAGTGTTAACCCTGTACTGCATCAATTCCAGCAAGACCAAGAGCTGCCCCAAGATTTCCAATGCCCCCATCACCAACAGATGGCGCCCGCAGCAACCATATGCCTTCATAGTTTACGCCTGGCTTCAGCAAGCAGCAATCAGCATTCCAGCAACCATTTGAGCACCAGCACCTCAAAATTTGGACGCAGCGAAGACACTTACAAACAGAAACCTCAATACAACTCCAAAACATCCGCATCCTGCCAGCAGCACCTTCTTCAGATCCTTATGGAGCACAATCCAAAGGAAAGCTGGCATTCAGTGGCCTTATCCCGAATGGTCTCAAAACATCAATTGGGCTGCTCACCAATGGAAAGGAAAGAATCTTATTACCATATCCAAACGTCTTTATCTTACAGCCACATTTATTTTATATGGAGAGAACGTAATAATCGGATCTTCCAAAAATCTTCCCCACAGGATATATTCCAGATATGCTCTCAGATAACAAATGTAGTTCGAGACAAATTGAAGGCAACATTGCCTGTCGACGGATGCCCTAACCGTTTGCTTATTATCCGCTGGAACTTATAAAAAAAAAAATTCAAAATATATATATATATATACATATAAAAAAAAAAAAAACTTATAAGGTGCATTGGTTTACCTGATGGTTTCAAGATTTCTTTCTTTGGGTTCAATTATGGCTTCGGTCCTTTTGCTTCTCTCTATTGGTATATGTACCGCTTCCCCTCCTCATTACTCAATATATATATATAATAATTTTAATATTAATATATTAAATATATATATAAATAGATGGAGTGTGCGAAATGTACCCCTCTTTTTTATTGTGGCTCGGTAAAAAAAAAAAGTATTTCCTATGCTGTATTGGAGTATCAATGAGATTTTTGATAAGTGCATTGGGCCCTGGCTGCGGTGCATGGAGGAATGCATCTTACTAGGCTGCTGATGTGGAGATGCTACTTCTGGCCGTTTGAGCTGTTTTTCTTACCAGGTTAAAGCACAACATGATTGACTCCGAACTGCTGCTTACCATCAGATAGTGTGAATTTGGAGTAAGCTGCTGATGCTAAGTGAAGAATGCCTCCTGTTGTAATCTGCATTTTTGTTCTGCAACTATATCTCCTACTGGCTGGTATGCTGATGCTGCTCGGTGGAATCAGGCAGCTATTCTTTAACTGATATCCAGCCTCCCTTTTTGATGGCGATGAAGATGCTATAGAAGACCGAAGATGTAGATTTCAACAGTGACGCTCGAGGATTTTCTAATGCCCAGATGGTCGCTGGCTGTGTGATGCTGTAGCAAAATCTGATGAATACTCTACTCGTGGTCCAGTTTGGCAATGGTTTTTTTGGAATGTTGCTTTACCCGTGCTGAAGATGCAATGTCCTCTGGCTGGTCGTCTTTTCAGTACTCCATGCTACTGCTGCTCTGTTTGAACCTGTTTTTAGATTTGTGGATGATGAAGCTTTCCTTATACCCTGCCTTATCCCATTGGTCTGGAGGGGTTTTCCTTTGTTCTACCATGATTGTTTCATGTCTGCTGGGCGAACGATGATGCATCATTGCCAGTGTACGACGCCTGGCTCAGCGCGGAATGCAACGGAAGGAGCTTCCAGGTTTGTGGCTCTGTTTGGCTAAGGACTGTGGGCTACCGTTTCTGGGATGGAAGATTGCCTGCTGACTGGAAGCTGGAGCCCCTGCTTTTGGTTGCTCCTTTGTCATGATAATCTGGTTGCGAACAACTCTTCCATGGTGGGATTTCCTGCTGGTCGCGTTTTTGGAGTAAGGAATGTATTTGAGGAATCACATGTTATGTTGATCTAGCCATCCTTTTTTTCTTCTCTCGCTCTTATCTTCACATGTTTCCCTAAATTTAGGCGTGTCATTCTCACGTATTGTCTGAAGGCGTTAATGATTGTAACTCCATTTTGCCGTCCTAAACTACATTATTTTCTTTATTAGGTTTTGTGTTTTGGATCTCGTTGCTCGGGGTATGACCTAGCGTCTTTGTTCTAAATCTAAGTCGGAATAACACTTGGAGATAGAACATTGTTTCTGTATACTTTTCTTTTCATTTATAAAAATTTTCTTACTTACCAAAAAAAAAAAAAAAGAGTTGGTCTCCCATTCCCCTCCTTGTGAGGCGACATTGATTGCACAAGTCCCATATAACTGCTCATCAACTGGGAATGAGTTGATCTCCCATTCCTCCCCTGTTGTTGAACTTGTGGAGCATGCGGATCAGAGTGCCATTACATCCATGCCTCCTTTATCATTTGCAGATGTTGCAATTAGGGGACTCAAACATTCTTATTTGCCTAGCTGTGATGTCCTTTCCATTCCAATCTCTGATGAAGATCGGTATGCTGCCCTTGGAAATTATCCTAAGGCTCTGGATGCGGTTTGTTCAACTAATTCATCCCATCAATCACCATCTACGCCCGCTTGAAGAGAATTTTTTTGGTAAATAAGTAAATTTTATAAATGAAAAGCAAAAAAATATACTGAAATAATATTCTATCCCCATGTGTTATGCCAACTTGGATTTAGAACAAAGACGCTAGGGCATTCTCCGAGCAACGCAATCCAGAAAACAAAACCATAATAAAGTAAACAATAACAACGACATCATTTTTTTTTTTTTGGTAAGTAATAACAGCGACATCAGAATTACAAACATCATCGACGCCACCAACGCACTTGAAGAACACGCCCAAACAGCATGGGGACGAAAAAGGTTTTACATCAAAGAAAATAAAATGCTCAAATCTTCACACCATGCTGCGCAACAAAACCACAAACACATCCCCAACGCAATACTGCTGCTTTAACATCAAAGCCATGCTGCTCACTAAAGAGGCAGAAGCACTTTTCAACAGCATCACCGGTAGTAGTGGATACTAACTCCACAGGTCCGCAAAACACATGGGGGCAGCATAGAAAGTTGAAACACCATGCTCAAACCAGATCAGAAGTGGAAGGCCTTCAGCTATCACAAATACCAACAGGCCAGCGACAATCATCCCCTTCATAATCATCAGCAATCAGTACTGCCCAGCATAGCAGGAGGAGATCAGATACAAGCATTTACCATTCTTCAAAGCACATTACTTGGAACCCGCAACCTTCCTGGCAGCTGCTCTCACCTTTAGAACCGACGCAGCAGACAATCATCTCACCTCTTCAACGGGATAATCTACTGCAACCCATAGCCAGCATCATCATCCGGTGGACCACGTAAATCTGCAGTTCAACAGCCTGCTAGCCACCAAATCCTCTAGCTGCTTCAGTTCAGCACGTCACTAAAATGCCACATATCATACATTTAGGACGCTAGCTTCATCAGCACAATGTTCCTACATAATATGCAAATTTTCCACACAGATAATGATGTCAATGCCAAAACAGCATATGTCCCCAATCACTTCATAATCCTGAAGAAACTTTAGCACCAACACAGGCAAAGCACACTGGAAATTTAGCAGCAACTCACACTAGCTGGACCAGCAAGCTACAGAACCAAAATGGCTTCTTCTCCTCAGCAGTGCATTCCATAATTGCTAATACGCTACAACAGTCAAGAAAGCGTCCAGCGCTGCATCACAACCATCAGAACCAAACGGGTCAAAGAATATTTAGCCAAGCCAGGATTCATTGATCTGCATCAGCAACCGGCTTCTAATTATATCGGCCATACACTCCAGGTCGGCTCAATCATAAAGCTACAGGGCATAACCCTACATTTTTTTTTTTTGGTAAGTAAGTATTTTGGATTAAAGGGAGAAAAAAATTACAAAATCGATATTTTATCACCAAATATTTTGACTTGAGGATAAAACATAACCTGCTATGGCATACCTCGAGCAGCAAGTATATCAGAAAAATCATAAAAAAACCTCTAGGTGGCCAACGTTCTAAGAACCAACAGAATATGAAAAATATAACAACAACGAACAAAGGGAAACCGCAATCCCCTGCTGCCCAAACAAGCCAAAAGCTATAATACAAAAGCAACATGATCAATTGCATCACCCGAAATAGCCAACAGTTCAGCAATCCAGCAGCAAAAGAATAACCACCAATCCATACTCAGAATCAACACTGCATTGGGAGAGATAAGCAGTAGTTGAGATCCGAATGCCAGTGCCACTAGTTGCCATGCTTCAAAAGATCGCCACATCAGCAGTTCCACGTCAAGAACCAAGCCCAGCCATGAAAGGAAATCAGCAGCTGTAGGAAACTTGAGAGCCGCATGTCAAGACCGGTACCGGAAACACTCCGTCCAACAGATAGCCAAGAGGCACTCGGACAATGCGCTCCAGCCATAAAAGCTCCGGAGAAGAGCACTCCTGTCAAAGAGCACCGGCTAAACAGCAGCAGTTTTTTTTTTTTAATTTTAATTTATTTATTTATTTTTTATTTTTTTTAGAACTACGGAAATGATAGAATCAGACCACGCCAGCCAAGAAAAAACCTGACAAATTTGGAGTCATTCCGGAAGCCGGAGTTCTTACACTCCGGAAGGCGGAGCTCATACACTCCGGATTCCGGAGCTCATACACTCCGAAAACCGGTGCTCTCACACTCCGGATTCCGGAGTTCTCACACACTCCGGAAACCGGAGTACTCACACGCAAGACGCAGCTCTTTTTTTTTTTTGGAAACAACAGAGATGGCAAAGCAGGCCATTCCGGCATAACACTGCAGGGACCGCAATCCAAGGCATAACACCACATTGCAGCATCCGCGTGGGGCCAGCACAGGAACTGCAGCACCATACTCAATATCCAGAACAGAGAAAGCAAGCCACCAGAAGACACAATTACTAGCTATCCAAAACCAGCCCGTTCAAAACCAACAGCAAGTAGAAGAACCCAACACTGCAGGAGCACAGCGCAGAACATGGAATCCGCAATTAGCCAGTAGCTGCTCCCTCATTGTGAATAAAATCAGATGCCACGCTTCTCACCTCATCAGGCAATTACCACAGCCAGGGTATGCAAGCGGATCAGCATCTTCAGGTTTCAAAACAGCCTAGGAACCACAATCGAGCCACAACTGAAAAGAAAGACAGTACTCACGCTCTCCTTTTTTTTTTTTTTGTTTTTTTTAAAGATATGTATATATATATAAATATATATAAATAACTTTTTTTTTTTGGGAAGGGAAGCAAATACATCAAAGAAGGATCTCCCCATAGAAGAGGAGACTTTTTATTTTTATTTTATTTTATTTTTGGTAAGTAAGTATTTTGGATTAATATGTCCGAGATGTGTTGCAACTTCCGTTTTGGTCTGATGCCCATGGATGTCCTCCTGGAGGACCCCTTGTTGCGTGTCATTATTTTTGTAAGTATTTTGTTGTACTAACTGCTCAGGGTATGCCCTAGCGCTTTATGCATTATCTCCAGGTCAAAATACTTGGAATTAATGCATAGTCTGTGTAATTTTTTTCCATTAATTTAAAATACTTACTTACTAAAAAAAAATATTTTGGATTAAAGGGAGAAAAATTATACATCCTATGCAATAATTTCCAAGTATTTTGACTTGGAGTTAATGCATAAAATGCTAGGGCATACCCAGAGCAGTTTGTATATCAAAATACACACACACAAAAAAAGGCACACAACATAGGGGTCCTCCATGAGGACAATGTTCAACAAAATCGACAAAATCCCAACATCGATATCACCATACTACTCCGGATTATCACCACTTCAGCATCATCTTGCTACTTCGGATGATCACCACATCTTCTTCATCAAGTCACTCCGGAACCAATGCACTCCGGTCCTAATCACCTTGTACTCACAATTTTACCTTCGGCAAGGCCAACTCCGTCCTCATAAGCATGCGCTCACAAATTAACTCTGGCCTGACCACACTATGGCCACTCCGTCCACAAGGAATACAAAATGCAGTCCGGCCTCTTTGATAGCTACTCCGTCCAATTTATACTTATGGCACTCCGGCCTCAAAATACACAAGCCACTCCGCCAAAGCCAGCTCCGGCCTCATAGCCATACACTCACAATTTTACTCCGACCTGAACCCACTAAGTCCACTCCGGCGCAACATTCAAATAAACGACAAAATATGAAAAGAACTTCGCCTGCATAATAAAAAAGATCCACCTTTTAACGAAGCACTCCGTCTTTTCTTATGAAAAAGCACTCCGTCCAAAGGACTCCGGCCTTTTGAGGTAAAAGCACTCCGTCATTTAAGGAGCACTCCGTCTTTTCTTAAGAAAAAGCACTCTATCTTCACAAAGAGACAGCTACGGCGAATATACAATAAAATCAATAACGAGCCAAAGTTTCCGACCAAATCGGATCAAACTCCAATAGGGCAGAGCAAAAAGGGCCGGATCCAAGTACACATAAGGAACCCACAGACTGATTTCTATTCCTTCAGGTAATTCTATGCTCCCTTTTTATTTGTTTTTTTGGGGTGAGTCTCTGATACGAATTGAAAAAGGACTTTTTGTCCTAAATTATACAATCAAGTTTCGACCCCGATAAAAATAGCGGAAGCAGTAAAAATTAAATATTCAATACACGTAAAGAATATTTATTTTTAGATGTTAGAGATAAGAACAAGCATGCAAAATATACTGAACATAAACAGTAGTAAAAAGACACGATTTTTGTTGACAAAGGAAAAACTCGATACCCGCGGTAATCAAGAAAAATTCTCCGGGCTTCAACGGCCAGGGAAGTAATGCACTATGAAAATCAACTTACAAACCGGATGGTAACGACACCCTAACCTTTGGTGTGCTCCAGGAGGCTCCCCCTGAAGACCCTTTGGTGTGCGATGTCTACATCCCGCCGATTTCCCGGTCTGTGGATCCCAAGGATCACGTTTTTAGTGTTCTCGATCCTACCATACCCCCAGAATCCCAATTTAGCCATCCATCTATCGACATTGAGGTGGTGAGACCTCAAGATAGGCTTGTGCCTCAGGCTAGGTCCTCCCCTACACCCAATTCGATAAGGCCACAAGTTGGATCTGAATGCTCCAATGTTGAGGACTCGGCACAGGACATTCATGTCCCGCGATCGGGGATGAATAATGGCCAAGAGAGCTCACATGATTCATTGAGTCTTGGCCTTATTTCGGATGGATATGACTCCATTGGCCCTGAAAGTGTGCCTAAGAGCAGGAGGCGAAAATCCTCCAAGAAGACGAGGAAAGTCCAGGGGCCTAAAAAGCAAAACCCCTTTCTGCCGGTTTCTAATGATTAACATTGCATGCTGGAATGTGAGAGGACTCAATGGGGTAGTGAAAGCCCATGAAGTCCAAAATCTTATCAGGACCCATGACTGTTCCATTATTGGCTGGTTGAAACTAAAGTTGCTGAGATTAACGCGGCCTCTATCTCAGATAGGATTAATCCTCAATGGAGGTGGTCCATGAACTATTCCACCTCCTCTGTTGGGCGGATTTGGGTGGGATGGGACCCTATGAAGGTGGATGTTAAAGTTATTTCCAAGGATGACCAGGTTATCCATACCGATGTGTCTTTCCTCGGAGATAACGCTCAATGCATCCTGTCCTTCGTGTATGGTGCTAACCTTGAGGGTCCTAGAAAACTCCTTTGGCAAAGTCTTAGGAGCCAGTCGGACCTCTCAAGTGATGTTCCTTGGGCTGTCCTGGGTGACTTCAATATTATTCGCTCGGCAACTGAGGCCCTGGGAGGATCCTGGCACCATAAAAGTGCCACTGACATCAATGAATGCTTCAGAGACTGTGACCTTGAAGATGTCAGACATGAAGGCCAATTTTTCACCTGGAATGATGGTCGTGACCCCATTACTCGCATTTATCGGAAATTAGATAGAGTGGTCACGAACGGTCCGTGGTTTGATCTTTTAGAAGATCTAAAGCAATTTTCCACTTGACTAGATTATCGATCACTCCCATGCATTTCGCTTCCCTCTTTTGGCTGGGTTGCTCGTAACCGTGGCATGTTCCGGTTTAATAACTTTCTCACAAATTCCCCAATGTTCCTTCCTTTGGTCAAGGAAGCTTGGGAGTCTGAAGTGATGGCACTCCGATGTTTAAGCTAGTGTCCTCTCTAAAAAAAGTGAAGAGTGCGCTCAAAACTCTTAACGTTCAAAACGGAGATGTCCATGAAGAGGTTGTGCATACTCGAAAATGCCTGGAAGAGATCCAATCTATGTCCATCCCTCACACAAGGAATTGTGGCATGGAACGACATTGTAAGGCTGCTTATTTCTCTGCTATGGCTAAGGAGGTTGACTTCCTCCGCCAAAAAGCCAAGATCAAATGGATCAAAGAGGGCGACCAATGCACAAAATTCATTTTCAAAACCATTAGCGGGAACAATAATCGGAATAGGATTATCTCTCTCCTTGATGAGTCTGGTAATCCTACCAATGGTACGGAGGAGCTTAATAATCTTATTGAAGGCCATTTCAAAAAAGCTCTGGGATGTGGCCGATCCCATGGGACGGCGGAGGCAAATCGGCTTTGTCCCTACATCCTTAATTCTGTCCCTGACTCTTTAACTGGCCCCCTTGTTAGGGCGGTTAGTGAGGAGGAAATTCGCTCTGCGATCTTTTCCATTGGGGATGATAGAGCCCCTGATCCTGATGGCTTTACATCGAAATTCTTTAAGGACTCTTGGGAGATTACGGGCCATACTGTTTCTGAAGCAATCCATGACTTCTTTAATCATGGAAAGCTCCTCAAACAGTTGAACACTACTTTGATCAGCCTTATTCCTAAGGTCCAGTCCCAAGTGATGGCCCGACTCATTTGCAATGTCATTTACAAAGCGATATCTAAAATTCTTGCTAACAGAGTCAAGGCCACCCTTCCTTCTGGTTAAAGATGCCAAACGGCCTTTGTGGAAGATTAGTGATAATATCCTTTTAGCTCAAGCTCCTCATAGTATCGTGGGATCAAACCCGCCAAGATGTACTATGAAGGTTGATCTTATGAAAATGAGGTCTATTAGGATTTTATTATCAATACTTTTCTGACCCTCATGAAGTTTCCCCACAAATGATCAAATCCAATCATTACTACTCCGATGTATTCACTCAACATCAATGGGGAAGTTGTTGGCTTCACTCCGATGTATTCACTCAACATCAATGGGGAAGTTGTTGGCTTCTTCAAAGGTGGTAAAGGACTCCGCCAAGGGGATCCGCTTTCTCCCTATTTATTTGTCCTTGTGATGGAAGTTCTAAATGGCATTATTGAGGTTAAGGCTAGGCGGGATAATAATTTCAAATATCACTGGAAATCAGATTGTTATGCTTGCCTTTGCTGATGACCTTCTCCTCTTCTCCCAGGCTGATTCCCAATCAATCCAAATCCTTAAGGAATGCCTCGATGAATTTCATGCTACCTCTGGCCTATCTGCTAATCCGAAGAAAAGTGAAATCTTCATCTGTTCCAAGGATGTTTCTCTTCATCAGGACATAGCTGCAATCATGGGTTTCAAAGTGGGCAAACTTCCAATAAGATACCTAGGGGTCCCATTGATTACCTCCAGGCTCTCGGTTTCTGATTGCAAATCTCTCATTGACAGAATCACCAAAAGAATCACTCCATGGAAAAGTAGATGGCTCTCCTTTGGAGGGCGGTTGCAACTCATTGCCTCCATCCTTTCATCTATCCACCTCTACTGGGCCTCTCTCTTTATTTTGCCCAAAACCATCCTTAAAGCAATTGATGGCATTTTGCGGCGTTTCCTTTGGAATGGTTCTTTCGAAGGCAGAGTTAGTGCTAAGGTAGCTTGGCATGACATTTACTTCCCCAAGACGGAAGGTGGGCTGGGTATCAAAAACCTGCTGGATCAAAATAAGGCTCTCAATTGTAACTGCTATGGCGTCTCTTAAATAAAGACTCGAATTCGGCCTGGTCCTCTTGGATTTATAAGAACAGAATCAAAGACCGGTGCATCTGGACCCTGAAAATCCCGGCATCTGCCCCTTGGAGCTGGCGCAAGATTATGAAACTGAGGCCTTTCATGCGCGCATACTCGGTCAAGGACATCGTGGATGGGTCTAATACCTTCCTCTGGCATGACAACTGGCACCCCCTTGGTCCCTTGAGCGAGGTGAGTACTGACCGTACCCGCCTTGTTTCAGGTTTGCACCGGGATGTTGAGGTTGACGCTATTATCAGGAATAATGGATGGTCTTGGCCTAACTCTTTTGACACTGAGGTTTCCCACCTTGCAATGAACAAGCTGAAAAATCCACGCCGTAGCAATCAAAAAGACTTATTGCGGTGGATTGGGAATGTCATAGGCAAATTCACGACTAAATCTGCATACCATCTCATCCATCCTCCCAAACCTAAGGTTAATTGGGCTCTTTTGGTGTGGGGTCCATCACATATCCCGTCCCACGCCTTTACCCTTTGGCTGGCCATTAAGGGTAGATTGAGTACCATTGACCGGCTCCATTATATCTCAAACTTGTCCCCCCGTTGCTCACTCTGTAATTCTGGAAATGAAGATCTTGGTCATCTGTTCTTTTCTTGTCATTTCTCCAGAGCCTTATGGGATATGGTTCGAAAACATTCCGGTGTTCATTGGCCCCATCCCGAATGGAATCAAAACATATCTTGGGCTGCTTCTATCTGGAAAGGGAAGAATCTTCTGGCTGTCTCTAAACGATTATCTCTGGCCGCCACGGTTTACTTTATATGGAGGGAGCGAAATAACCGTATATTCCAAAAATCATCCCCCCAGGACATTTCCCAAATTTTCTCTTCGGTGGTCAATGTTGTGAGACTCAAATTAATGACCATCGTGGTGCATGACAAGGATGCCTCCAGATTGACTCGGCTGCGTTGGGGCATATAAAAAAAAATGGGGCTGAGTATGAAATGTAGTTGATGCTGCCCCTTGCCTTCGGGTTGACCATTGACGATTATTTCCTTTTGAGGTGTGTTTGCGACTTATGGCGCTCGGTTCGGTTGGCCCGTTTGGTGGTTTGGACCCCGATCTTGGCTTGTATGTCCAGTCATTTTTTTGTATGGTGTTTTTGTATTGGGGTTGTTATTGCTCGGATCTTGTTTTGTCCCCTTCCCCAGTTCTTTCTCCTCTCCCCCCTCCCCAAAAAAAAAAGAAGAAATTGTGTGTGTATATCTTTAATTGGATGGTCCGGCCTTCGGGGCTGTTTGGCTGTTGGTTGATTGCTGAATGGGGTTGGGGCTGGTTTATAGATTTGGAGTTCCCTGCTGTTAATATTGCAATTAGTCACCGGGTGTGGATTTGTGGTACCTTTTTTGATCTGGTGGGAATTTGTTAATGATGGTTTTGCAATGTGATTGTATCCATGGAATGTGGTGCTTATTTCAGCGGATATATGCTGATTCTTTAATGGTTAGGTGGAGTTTTAGTGTGTTGGAGTGGGCTGCTGCAAGAGAACAGATAATTGTGTATTGTGGTGGCGGTTATGCAGCTTCGATGATCTTTGTTTGGGGCATGAGATGAGAATGCTAGGGCGGAATGATATCGGTGGTTTGGAGAGGGGTACTATGATGCTGATTTTCATGCCGTACATTGATTGTCTTGTATTAATGCCGGGGAGCCGATGGATGCTTCTCGGATTCATCCGTTACGATGCTAAGCTGCCCTAGCAGACGGGCATGTGCATGCCCCGGTGTGCTCGATCGATGTAGTCTATGCAGAGGTAGTGGACTTTATGGGAGCTGCACTTGATCTCGAAGATCTCTGCTAATATGTTGGCTGATCCGTTCTGCTTGTGATCCATTTCCGCCGTTTGGTTGAGTAATATGTTGGTTTGTCTTTGCCTTCGTGGTTGCTAATCTGTTTTGGGCTGAAATCGCTACTGGCCCAGAATTGAGTTGTTCTTCTTGGTTGATGAGGCAGCTTATGGTGCAATGAAGCAAATAAAGATGGACATGTGATGCCCCCGGTTTTCCTGATCTGATTTTGTCTCTGCCAGAGAGGTTGATACTCGGGTGTCTTTGGAACCGATCTTTGCTCGGATGTATGGAGACTTGTTGCTTGTGTTTGAGGGTGATGGGATTGATCACGGGCTTGTTGGGTTGTTGATGGCCTTTATTCCGTTGCTTTGTTTGGTTGACTTTTATGATGGCTGTGCAGCAATGATGCTTCTTGGTAGTTAGCGAGGATGCTACTATCTGTTTTGAGGGTGAAAATCTTTGATGGCTTCGAAATTGGTAGATTTGCTACTTGGTTGATGGGGCTGTTTTTGGTGCAACGATGCAATCTATGCCTTTGCTTAGTTTGCTCTCTTACCGTTATACACTTCGGCTTGTGGTCCGGTTGATGCATGATCTTTCTTGAGTTTTCTTGAGCTATTAGACAAGGGATGATGATAGCGGGAATCTTGCTTTGCGGAATCTCGGCGGGCTTGAAGGTGGCTGCGAGATGTTCTTCCGGTGCTGTCCTAAAGACCAAATCAGCCTCGCTGATTTATCTTTCTTGATGCAATTATGAAGATCGCTGGCGATGTACCCTTTCACTTTGTTTTGATGTAAGCGGTTGAAGAGGCCCGGAAGCCGCTGTCTTTAGCCCTCTCCCGATTCTTAATAATCTGCTGGGAAGCATCGGTCTTGCTGTGTTTGTAACCCGATCGCCTGCAATCTTGCGTGCTGAACACTTGATTCTGCGCCGATGGGGCTGTAATTCAACTCTATACTGCGCAGGTGCCATAATGGATGCAAGGTGCCACCGCCGATCCTCCTGCTGATTTCGAGGTTTTTGATGGCGTTGGGCAGTGGGTGTGATAGCTGCTTCTGCTTTTGCTGTCGGAAACCTTGGGGTGTTGCAGGTTGCTGAAGTGGGCAGTGGTCTTTGTTTCTTGCAGCGGGTTGCATTGTGTTGAGTAGAAGTTGCTGCGTGCGTTTGGATGTTGTTGATCCCATCAACCGGGTGGTAACTGATGTTGTTTCTGATTTTGTAAAATGATTGTAATCTTTTTCTTTCCTCTGTCAGATCGTTCCTCTTAGAGGTTTTTTTTTTTGTTCCATCTATTGTACCAGCCGCTCGGGGTATGCCCTAGCGTTTTATGTGCTAATTCCAAGTCAAAAACTTGGAGTTATCACATTGATTTTCTGTAATTTTTCTCCCATAAATCCAAAATACACACTTACTTACCAAAAAAAAAAACAACACGCTAACCTAGCCGACTTACTCCCGTCCTGTGATCCCTACCAAGGAACTCCTTCGATTTGCCCGCGGCAACGGAACCGGACACCTTCCGATCTTCACGTTAATCTTCCCTCTTTCGCCACTTGAATTGCCAAACACAATCAAATCTTCTTCTTCAACGCACCTGCATCTCCAATGAAGGTTGAAGGATGTAAGTGTTTGAATGGCAAAGGAAAAATACAGAGAAAACTATTTAGAACATGAAGCTTAAGGTTGTAGCTTTTGGTTTTCTCAAGAGAAGCAATATCAATGAAGCATGAACAACGTTCTTCTCAAGTGGAGCACGAAACTAGTCTGTCAAGAGTCCTAGGGTTCCAAAAACATAAGCCAAGTATTTATAGAGGGCTCTAGAATCGCATTTAAAAACATGCCCGTTGCATCGGCGCTTGAGCGCGGAGCGGCGCACAGCGAGCGGGGACCATTCTTGATTTTGAGCTCGAGCAAGGGGACGGCGCACATCGGGTGGTGACCATTCTGGATTTTGGGCTTGAGCGGGTAGCGAGCGCACGGAGGGCGCGGAGGCTTCAGACGAGCTTGAGCAACTGGAGGACGGAACGGACAGAATAGATATATATGTTGATACTGTAACTCGACAACCCATAACCCGACATCGATACAATAATACATATGGTCACGGAATATGCCAATTAGACAAATGTCTCTAACACAATCCATGCACGAACACATTTTGTCTAGATTACTCACGCTCGATCCATGCTTGAACCGTGCATGAGCAAACTTTATCCAAATAACTCATGCTCAATATGCGCCTGAGCTCAAACAAGCACAGTTTATATAGATTGCTCAAGATGTAGATGGCATGGAAACTTGGATCCAGTGATCCGTGGAGATTCTACAGCTTATGGAGCAAGATCGATGAGAAGACTTGGATGGTGTCGATTTTAATACTAAAAACAAATCCAATGAGTTCCTTGGTAAGGGTCACAAGATAAAAATATATCGATTAATATTTAATACGTTTATATCACTTGAGTTGTAAGCTAATTTTCGTAGTTCATTGCTTCCAATGGTTATAGAAACTCGAAAGATTTTACTCGATAGCTACAGTCATCGAAATTTTTTTCATTACTAAAAATCTCATCTTATATATTTATTTGATATACATCTAGACCTAAATATATTTTACATGTATTGTATATTCTCATGCATTTTACTTTCACAATTTTAACAAATGTCAAAACATATTAGGATTAAAGACCCCCAAGTCCTTTTCAATTGGTATAAGAGACTTACTCCAATCCATGACCCTAATCTAGATGTATACTAGTCAATCCCTATCCATTCTTTTCTATTTTGATGAGAATAACTACATTTACTGGAAGGTCTATATGAGAGCCTTCCAAAAATGCATTGATGAATGAGTATAGCCCAATAAGCAAACCAAATAGATACCACTAGCAGCTCCATGAGGAATAAACCTAAAGTACTATCCTTATGAATCAAAGAAAAACTCGATACTTATAATTGGAATAGTAAGAGTTGTATGCTATTCTTATGGCAGTATCCCTTGACAAATTTAAATATATTTTAAAGTGCGAGACATCTAAAGATACTTAGCACATTTTGGAAATCACTCATGAAAGAACAAAACAAATAAAGAATTCAAAATTGTACAAGCATACTGTTAGACTTGAAGAAATCAAAATAAAAGATGATATAACTTTTAGTGAATTCTATGCAAAACTAAACGATATAGTCAATCCACATTCAACTTAGGAGAAAGAATCCCTAAAAATAGAATTATTTGAAAAGTCACTACAATCATTCCCAGAGTGATTTTGAACAAAAGTCACTGCAATCAAACAAGCAAAGATCTTAACAAGTTAAAAATTAAAGAACTTGTTGGATTACTACAAATATATGAACAAAATTATCTAAATCCAAGAAAAATAAATCCATGGCTCTAAAATATGTCAATGGAGATATAGATCATAATTCTAACAAAGAATTATATAACAATGAGGATTTCACCATATTAATTAAAATTTTTAAAATGTTCTTGAAGAATTAGAATAACAAATAAAACTCCAACACCAAAGGAGCTGCCTCCATATATAATACCATAAAAAAAAACAAAAGAGAAAATAAAGACTCAAATAGTAAAAAATCTCAAGGAATTTAATGTCATGAATGTCATAACTTTCAACATATCCAAACGGAGTGTCCAAACTTTAAAAGACAAATAGAAAAGCTATAAATTTCTCTCTAACTGACGATGAAGAGGAAGAAAACAGTGATAAAAAAAAAATCCTTGGAAGAGGGTGTGGTAAACTATATATGTTTTTTTTTTTTGGTAAGTAAAGGTAAACTATATATGACTTTTACAACTTCTATCATTAGTTGTGATGAAGCTACTAATGAGCAATCGGAGCAATTCCATTCGTCACAAGAAAAATTTGATAATGAGTTTGATGGTCTTCAAGAAACCTGTGAAAAATTACTTAGAAAGTACTTAGAAGTTAAAAAAACAAATAAATCTCTAAATTATAAATTAGCTAAATTAGAAAAAAGAAAAAGTTACAATTAAAATCAAACTGGACCTTCCTAATGCTAAATACCATGATCTTAAAATGTTGAACACGTCCTTAAATACAACAATCAAGTCCCAAGAAATGGATCTTGAAAATGTTAAGAATTATCTAAGAAAATTCTCAAGCGGAACAAAAAAAACTCAAGCATATGTTAGGCTTAGGAAAGGTAGTAGGAAATAAGAAAGGGTTGGGATTTACAAAAACATTTCCACAACGTATGCTAACTCAAAAAATAATTGTTGTTCCTGCCACTAATTTTCCAAAAAGAAATATCAGCACCCCTAAACCCATCAAACTTATGCATGCTAAGATAATCTGGTTGTTTTCTTCCTTTGGCTGAATGAAAGTGCTGGAGTTGTTCCTGTCTTGCGGTGGCTGCGTGATGCTGATGAGTTGCTGGACCAGCTTTGATGCATGGAGTGCAGCTGATGTTGCATGGTTTGTCGTGAGGAATGATCTTGAATCTGGGATTTTTCTTGCTGCTGCTGGAGTTTTACAGCTGCTGGTTTGCTCGGTTTGCGGGAAGTGGAAAGCTGCGCTTTTCCTCTGCATTGTGTTGTAATTTTTTCTTCTTTAGTACGTTGGCCTCCTAGAGGTTTTTTTTTTTTTGTACGTTCGGATGTACTTGTTGCTCGGGGTATGCCCCAACGGATTATGTGTTATTCCCAAGTCAAAATACTTTGAGATAATACATAGATGTTGTAATTTTTTCTCCCATTAATCCAAAATTCTTACTTACTAAAAAAAAAGCATGTTTTTACCACCAATATTTTAGAAAGAAACATCAGCACCCCTGAACCCATCAAACATGTAAGGAAAATAAATGAACCTAATAATTTGGCAAAACCAAAATACAAATAGGATGGTTAGGAGAAATATCATGATTAACTAGATAAGTAGAAGAAAGACAAGACAAACGTACTTCACAAAACAATCAAGAAATCAAACTAGTAAAGCATACACTTCCCCTGAATTTGTACTGATTTGCCTTGGGTGTAGACATATTGGGCATGTTCTCCCTTATTGTCACATGATCAATATTCAATACAACCAAAAACAAAGTGTGAAAATGAATAGACTTATCAATCATATTCAACAACTAAATGAGCGTCTTTCGAGAACCTGGGTGGTTGCTGGCATGGCAATAGTGCTAAGGACCTTGATAATTGCCTCATTGATTGTGGTCTCCAAGACCTGTGCTTTGATGGTACTTTCTTCACATGGAATGATGCCCGTGATCCTAGAACCCGCATCTTCCGCAAGCTAGATAGAGTTGTTGTAAATGGTCCTTGGCTGGCGGAGCTCCACTACTCTGCCTCTTTCCCCCTGCCTCGTCTTTTGGATCACTCCCCATGTTTACTGAACCCCATTTCCTCGCGGCCCAAAAAACTAGGTTGCTTTCGGTTCAACAACTTCCTCACCCAACATCCTAGGTTCTCCTCCATAGTTCAACAATGTTGGACTAGCAATATCCAAGGGGTCCCCATGTTCCGAGTTGTCTCTAAGCTGAGACTCTTAAAAGAAAGGCTTAAAGAGATCAATAGCAAAATGGGAAATGTCTCTGAAGGTGTCTCTCGTACACGACAGGCCCTCGAAGACTTCTAGAAGAATGGCCCGTCCAATGTCCCTCAACTCGGGACTAATGTTGAGGATACCCTTATTGCTGATTATCGTAGAGCGTTGAGACTTGAGCTTGATCTCCTTCAACCAAAGGCGAAAATCCGATGGATCAGGAATGGTGATCAATGCACGAAATACTTTTTCCAATCAATCGCTACCAATCACAATAAAAATCGGATTCTATCCCTAACCAAAGATGATGGATCGTCTACAAGTAGCTTGGAGGAAGTTCAGCAACTATCCATCAATCACTTCTCACATCTTTTAGGCTCCGGCTATAGCGGGCCGTTCCCTAAGGAGCGTCTCCGCCCTTTTATCCTTCACTCTGTCCCTGCTGGCATTCGCCAGGAGCTCTGTAAGCCCTTCACTGATGAAGAGGTCCGGCTGGCGCTCTTCTCCATTGATGATAACAAAGCCCCTGGGCCGGACGGCTTTTCGGCCAAATTCTTCAAAGATTCCTGGAGCGTAATTGGCCCCTCCATAACTGAAGCCATCCTTGACTTCTTTCAGCATGGGAAGATGTTAAAACAAATCAACGTAACCTTGCTATGTTTAATCCCGAAAATCAAATCCCCTTCAAAGGTCACTGAATTCCGTCCCATCGCCTGTTG
This sequence comes from Nepenthes gracilis, assembly GCA_033239525.1. Classification (NCBI taxonomy): domain Eukaryota; kingdom Viridiplantae; phylum Streptophyta; class Magnoliopsida; order Caryophyllales; family Nepenthaceae; genus Nepenthes; species Nepenthes gracilis. The sequence continues at coordinate 590,066 of BSYO01000023.1, forward strand.
CAACGTTTTATATAAGATTATCTCCAAGGTCATTGTCAACCGCATTAAACCCTCTCTTCGTTTCCTGGTAGCAAAGGGGCAAACTGCGATTGTTCCTGGCAGTTGCATTGGAGATAACATTCTTATTGCGCATGAACTTCTCCATAAATACCACCTGAATAAGGGTGTCCCCCGTTGCGCTATTAAAGTGGATTTGATGAAGGCTTATGACTCCATTCATTGGGATTTCATCTTAGCAGTTCTTGAGCTGATGAATTTCCCCCCTCTTATGATCAAATGGATTAGTCAATGCATCTCCACAACATCTTTTTCTATAAGCCTCAATGGTGAGTCGGTGGGTTTCTTCCGCGGTGCCAAAGGACTAAGACAGGGGGACCCGCTATCACCCTATCTGTTCATCTTAGGGATCATCTTATGGAATTCTTGAAAGATGACTCAATCAAATCCGAAGTTCCAATTTAATGGCATGTGCGGCTGCAAGAACCGTGATGCAAAGAATGACATTCTAATCAAATCCTGATTGTAAGTTCGAGGCACTTCAGTGTCTTAAAATGTGATTCTCTATCCGGGCTTACTCCCAACCCGAATGTACGGTCTTTTGTTGTTCTCAGCGAGACCACTAGGAGGGGCATTCTCGGCATTCTCGGATGACTGCGGGTAATCTCTCCTGTCAAATATCTCGAAGATGACATTCTACTCCACTTTCGATCAACGAATTTCTTCTTTGAAAAATTCGATTAATTTCCTCCATTCTTTCCACCATCCATCACTATTGAGCCTCCTTTTCATCTTCCAAAATCCATTTTCAAGCGATTCATTTCTATGGGGCTTACAAAATTTGAATAAGGAAATTTTAACCATCAACCCAAATGAAGAGTGGCGGTCTTTTCCTTTGTTGATTCCATAATAAAAGAAGTCAATTTCGTTTGGGCAAATGAAGACCACTAGGAGTAAAAGGGGCATTCTCAAAGAATTTTGAGAAGGAGCGGCAATTCTAGAAGTGTAGGAAAACGAAATCCTCATGGGAAATATAGGACAATTTATAGCACCCTTGGAAATAGGAAAAATTATAAATGAAGGCCACCAAACCCAGGGCCTATAAATAGGGACTTAAGATTCGAAAAAGTCACTAGAAGCTCCTAGTAAGGCTAAGGCAACATAAGAAAAGAATTCAGGCAAGATACTCACCCATATTTCTAAAACTCATGTTTATTTATGTTATTATCCGAAATGCATGTTTAAAAAATTACATTATGCATGATATTCCTTGATAACCTGTCAAATTCAATCTTTGAAATTTAAAATAAATGAACCGCGTCCTTCTGTAAAACGAAAATCTTCTTTGAAAAATCGTCTGCTCTCCTTTGTGAAAAAGAAACTCTGGCCTTATGTCCTAAAAAGAAGTCCGCTCCTCAGTAAAGAACTCCGGCCCTTTAAATTTCCTCCATTCTTTCCACCATCCATCGGGTTTTGTCGCGATAAAATCGAAATCGGCTTTCTTGGGGCTCTCTCTTCATGTTTCATCCTTCATCATGTTAAAAAAATCCATTTTCAAAGCTTTTTCATTAAATAATCCATCCGACTTCCTTCGTGATAAAATCGAAACCGGCTTTCTTTGTATTAAAATCCAAATTTCTTGTGTTAAAAATTGAAATCGGCCCCTTTGTGATATCAATGAAATACAGTACTTGAAATAGAAACCAGCTCAAATTTAAATTTGAAACCGGCCATGTGTCTTGGAATTTGGGTCTTTCTCGGATTTTAAAGGAAGATTCCGCCCAAAGGAATTTAAAAGAAAAGCCACTCCGACCTTGGAATTATTTATTAAAGACAAGACTGTAAAACAAAAACACTGCTCCCGTCTTTTAAAGGAAGGCACTTCCTTGATTAAAGAATGAACTTTTGGAGCATAATGTAATTGACTCCGTCTAAATAAGGCTCGGCTTTGATTAAAGGAAACGAACTCCGGCTTTGACTAAGATAACGAACTTTTGAGGATTGTCACTAAAATGAACTCCGGCCTTGGACCCGATTTAGGACTTCAGTTTTCTCATTTGGAAGTCGATTCTTTTGAAAATGTCATGTCCATTATGGACAGCAAGACTCTTGACTTTTGAACTATTATTTGACAATAAAGAACCATCAAAGTTCCAGTTTGCTGTTAAAGATGGATGAAGGATATTGGAGTGACACCGAGGAGCTGGAAACGGGAGGGGACCTTTTGGTGGCATAAGAACTGCGGACTATGGAAGTATGCGAGGTTAAAGGCATTACCTCCCGCCCGGGAGCATAATGAGGGGATACGGCTTTAGGTTGTGGGGTAGACACAACCCGTCCCTCGATGTTTGTCCGCTCCCGTCATATCACATATTGAATGATTATGATGAAGACAAGATGAAAAGGCCAAGAAATATGATATGATGATTTTATTATGCTATATACTTTGATTATTTCTATGCTTGTGATGAGTATCTTGGGCTTTGTAAGCTCACTCTTGCAAATTTTCAGATGACAAGCTTATGGAGGACGAAGTCGAATAAAGTCCTATGTTTTTCTTCATTTTTGAAAGATTTTAATGAGAGAATCAGATCGTTAGAATGACACTTTTTGGGATTTAGAAATTATTTATTTTTAGAATGCTAAGGAATGAAGAAAAGATAATTTTTTTAATCAAGAGCGGAACGGCGGCTTTTGATGGTATAAAAACGGATCGTCCGATTGGTAACCTAAGAGATGCTTTAGGATAGTTTGAATCAACACGGAAACTTTGAGTTTATGGAGTCATCCATACGCTTTAGGATAAAAAGACTAATATGATTTTAAATAACATGCCTTTTCATATCAGCCATGTCCCAGAGGAAGGAGAAATGATCGTTAATAACACTATTGATCGTGAGGCAAGAATGATGTGGTAGTTTGCTTTGACTCCGGTGACCACCGATTCCATCGGGAAAGGTCGGTCTATGATTTTCCTAGGGGAACCCGATCCTTCAAAATGGATTCGCCGGCCCGAAGAAGGTAAGCTTAATCAAATCCGAGATATGGTGCTTTATGCCACTCATAAAAGGTGTGGTGCAAAGGGGTTTCATGCATAAGGAGATGTTTGAAGCGGCTTTCCGGGGTCCGGAAGGAGGATGTCAATCCGAGGCAGGGAAATCCCACACATTTATTCTGCCCCTTTCATGGTGGAAGATAAGGAGAGGAATCCGATTCCAAAGACTTAGACACCTTTCGTTGACAACTTATGGAGATTGGCAATTACCTGTCACATTCATCCAAGTTATGTATAGCGAAGTGCCTTCTAAGAAGGCGAGAGGTTCGGCGGGAACAGAGCGTCGGTGCAGAATTCTCGTGACTGCGACTAATGATGTATGACCACCTTTTCTTCAATTGCCATTTTTCGGGGCATATGATCGAGATTGTCCTCGCTAAACAAGCTCCAGGAGTTAAGTCTCCTATCCTGACCAAAGTGTTTGCTACGCCACAAAGCGGGGTGTAGATGGCCCGTGGCATCTCTTGTCACTAATTGGAATGCAAACATCCTGACCCTTCCCAAAGTTCTTGAATACCCGATGGAAGGGCAAAAATTAAAATGGCATTTTATTTTCGATAAAAGTAAATGAATTCTTTATGCCTGTTGACTTAGTTTTATTGGAAATGAAAGACTTTGATGTGATCTTGGGGATGGTGCAGGATATCATGCCAAGATTGTCCATTTTATTCACCATTCACGGAAACAAGAAGGAAAGAAATCATCGCTTTATTTCGGCTCTTCATGTTTAGTGAGGGTTCAAGGAATCTTGAAAATCAAGAATCCAAATGGTTACCGATGATTTACGGATTGCCACCCCAACGCGAGTTAGAATTTGGTGTGGAATTGAAGCACCGATATCCAAACCACCCTATCGAATGGCTTCCAAAGAGTTGAAACAACAAATTGCTGAGTTACTAGATAAAGGTTTCATCAGGCCAAGTGTGACATCTTTTTGTTTTGGAAAGGTGGAATTAAATAAAATCACCATCAAGAACAAATATCCTCTCAGGATTGATGATCTCATCCTTGATCGGCTACAAGGAGCTTGCATGGATTTTCATACTCCGGACGTAAGGAGGATTTGGAGGGTGTATGGGCACTATGAATTTGTAGTAATGCCTTTTGGGTTGACTAATGTCCTGTTTTTTTTGTAAGAAACCATTTTGATTGTATTTATTGATGACATTAATGGGAGAGGAAAAAAGATTCTTAGCATCGGTTGTTAGCCAAGTTGAAAATCGATTTTTTATCTCCAAGTATTTTGACTTGAAAATAAAACATAACACGAAGTTTCTTAGGCATATAGGCGATTTGTGGAGAACTTTTCTCAAATCCGTGTATATCATATAAAACAAAAATGCCCTGGACCAAAGATTGTGAAGAAAGAGGACAAAGACCGGTTGTTTACCATTCCAAAAACAACAAAATATAGGGTTGTGTTCTAATGCAACAAATGTTACACATGAAGGACCATGAAAGGAATTACCCAACTCACGAAAATCAGTGGTGTTTTCATTGAAAATCTAGAGACATTACTTATATGGTGAAAGATTCTTGGAATCAAGAGTCTAAAATATTTGTTTTCCCGAAGGAACTAAACATGAGGCGGAGGCGATGGATTGAATTCCTAAAGGATGCTTTGAAACCAAAGGCCAACGTGGCCACGACGCGTTAAGTAGGACAGGATGCTAGCTAAAATGCAGTTAAGCAAATGGAATGATTGTCTCATAAACTATGAAGCTATGTTCATCGAATCTAAAAACAGAATTGATTAATGAGGTTAAAGGAGCATGAACGGTAAAGATCGCAGCATGATTTTGATTTCGGATGAAGCTTTGAGATTTAGAAATCGGTTATGTGTGCGGATAATAAAGAATTAAAAAGAAAATTCTTAAGGAAGCCCATCGATCCGTTCCGATCCATCCAGCCAATAAGATGCATCAGATTTGAAGAAGACATTTTGGTGGAGAAATAGCAAAGGATATCAACTTATGTACACTTAATTACATAAGAAAATTACAACCAATGCCATTACAATTTTGGAAATGGGAGGATACCATGCGCCAAAGAAACATGATGCTACAACAAAAAAAGCCAACGACTTACCCCCTTGGTAAGTTAGCCTGTATGCCAACACAAGAATGTATCCGATAGAGACCCTCGCTTTGCGAGCCGGAAGAGTCTACAACCTTCAATTGTGAAGTGTGGAGAATGAGGATATGTTAAGGGCTGCCAAAGAGATGAAAAGGACTTGGGATGATTCACTCAATTGCGAAGTTTGCATATAAAAATCTTATGGCTCCTTTTGAGGCATTATATGGGAGAAAATGTAGATCGCCAATTCATTGGGAGGAACACGGAGATAGAAAAATTTTGGGTCAGGACATTATCAAGGAGTCGTGAGAAAAGATAAAGATACTACATGAGAATCTCAGTATAAAAGCTATGCAGACCGGAGAAGATCCATTGAAGTTTAAAAAGGGCGATTTTGTGTTTCTATTGATAAAAGACTTGGGCTTTTGAAATCTGGAAAAGATTGGAGAAGTAATCAAAGAACCTATATCATGACATGTGTCCAAAGAAGAGCCATGATCCTACTCAAGGAGGCCAAAGAAATGGAAATCTGTAATGAAGAGGGAGATTACGCACCAAATATTCGCTCTAGTAAAGGTGCTGGAAGAATCACACACCGGAAGCTGACTTGGGAACGAGAGGAGGAGATTGAAACAAATACCCATATTTATTTTCTCGAGGTTAGTGCGAAATTCTTATAAGTGGGGAAGGTTGTAACAACCCAAAATTTATCATTGCCCCGAAAATCAAAGGTGAAGAAGTCGGAATTGGCATTGAAATTCTTGTCGGATTTCCTTAAGCCATCTTCCATTCCTTGGGCAAATGCCGCTTGGTAAATAACCCGGATTTAGGAGTAAAACGCTGAAAAGAAAAGGGAGTAAAAACGATGGCGAGAATTTTGAGAAGGAGGTGAATTTCAGCTGTTCGAGAAGTGTAGGAAAACGAAATCCTCATGGGAAATATAGGACAATTTATAGCACCCTTGGAAAATAGAAAAATTATAAATGAAGGCCACCAAACCAGGGCCTATAAATAGGGACTTAAGATTAGCGGAAAAAGACACCACTAGAAGCTCCTAGTAGAGAAAGAAACCAAAGGCTAAGGCAACATAAGAAAAGAAAGGCAAGATACTCACCCCTATTTCTAAAACTCATGTTTATTTATGTTATTATGAAATTATATAAGTATGATTTCTTTGTTCTGAAATATGTTTTCCAAGCAATCAATCTTTGAAATTTAAAATAAAGAATCGAGAAAATGAAATATAGAAATGAAATGAACTCCGGCCCTTTGAACAAATCTGCTCCGTCCTTTGTGAAAAAGAAACTCTGGCCTTATGTCCTAAAAAGAAGTCTGGCCTACTATAAAGAACTCCGGCCCTTTAAATAATATGCTCGTTCCTTTGTGAAAAGAAACTCTGGCCTTATGGTACTCCGGCCTTTGATGTTTCGGTTTTGCTGCGTTAAAATCGAAATCGGCTTTCTTCATAATAAAATCGAAATCGGCTCTCTTCATGTTAAATTCAAAATCGGCTCTCATCATGTTAAAATCGAAATCGGCTTTCTTCATGTTAAAATCGAAATCGGCTTTCTTCATGTTAAAATCGAAACCGGCTTCCTTCGTGATAAAATCGAAACCGGCTTTCCAAATCGGTTTTCTTGTGTTAAAAATTGAAATCGGCCCCTTTGTGATATCAATGAAACCGCTCAGTACTTGAAATCAGCTCAAATTTAAATTTGAAACCGGCCATGTGTCTTGGAATTTGGACTGTCCTTTATTTTAAAGGAAGAGCCCTTTGAACTCCGAAATTTAAAAGAAAAGCCACTCCGACCTTGAACTCCGAATTATTTATTAAAGACAAGTCACTCAGTTCACGTAAAACAAAAACACTCCGTCCGTTTAGAGCTTTGTCCAAGTCCTCCGTCTTTTAAAGGAAAACGGGATTAAAGAACTTCCAACTTTTGGAGCATAATGTAATTGTGCTCCGTCCTTAAATAAATAAAGAACTTGGCTTTGATTAAAGGAAATGAACTCCGGCTTTGACTAAGATAACGAACTCCGGCTTTGATTAAATGACATGAACTCGGCTTGGACTAAAATGAACTCCGGCCTTGTAAGAACAAGGACTTGATTTCTCATTTTAAAAGAACGAAATTAATGAAGTTCTTCCCTCAATAAGAACTCGGATTCTTTTGAAAATGACGGCTTTAATAGATTTTATGAACTTGAGAAAAGAACAAGAAAACTTATGGATTATGGAAGCAAGTGGAACTCTTGACTTGTGAACTATTATATGGACAATAAAGAACACGAACCAAGAACCAAGTTTCCATTAAACTTCTTGTTAAAGATGGATGAAGGATATTGGAGTGACACTCGAGGATGCCTCTGGGCCACGGGAGGGGACCTTTTGGTGGCATAAGAACTGGACTATGGCCCCTGTATGCGAGGTTAAAGGCATTACCTCCCGCCCGGGAGCATAATGAGGGGAACGGCTTTAGGTTGTGGGGTAGCACACAACGACTCCCGTCCGGTCACTAAAGATTATAGAATCTGAATGATTATGATGAAGACATGAACCAAGAAATATGATATGATGATTTTTATTATGCTATATACTTTGATTATTTGTATGCTTGTGTTTTCGCATGTGAGTACCCTCAATGGGCTAGCTCACTCTTGCAAATTTTGGATGACAAGCTTATGGAATGAAAATAAATCTATGTTTTTTTGGAGTGGAGAGATTTTGGAGTTTTGTTTATTTTGAATTGAGGAAACTTGTAAAGTTAATTCCGCTGCTTATGAACGTTAGAATGTTTCCGTGACACTTTTGGGATTTATGAAATTATTTATTTTTAGAATGCATCTCAGGTATGAATGAAGAAAAGAAAAATTTTTATGTTCACTTTTATTTTTTTAATTGTAAGGAGATTTAGATTTGGCGACGGCTTTTGATGGTATAAAAAGTCGGATCGTCACACTCTGTTGGTCTCTCTTCCGCAAAGGTTGCCTGGACTGATGTGTGCTCCCGTAAAGAGGAAGGCGGCTTAGGAATAAAAAACTTGAGCGCGTCTAATAAGGCTCTGCTGGCCCGTCATTTCTGGAGGATTGTCACTAAGGACCCGAACTCCATTTGGGTCGCTTGGTGTCATGTCCACCGTATCAAAGACCGCTGCATTTGCACCATTAAAGTTCCAGATTCTGCCCCGTGGAGCTGGAAAAATTTAATGAAGCTCCGTGTTACCCTGCGCAATAGGATCCGGCATCATATTGGTAACGGTGGCAATACCTTTCTCTAGCTTGATTCTTGGCACCCGCTTGGTCCGCTTCATGAAAGATTTAATGAGAGAATCAGATCTATCACTGGCTAGCCTTTGGATGCTAAGGTCAAGGATATCATCAGGAGCGGAACATGGATCTGGCCTAACCCTTTTGATATGGAGGTAGATAGGATTTTAAATAATATGCCTTCATATCTCTCTGATCCTGCTCGCAATGATGTGGTAGTTTGGACTGCCGATTCCAGTGGGATTTTCTCTTCAAAATCCGCCTATAAGCTTTTCCGTACTCTGAAAGGTGTGGTGGAGTGGTCTAGCATTGTCTGGGGTCCTATGTCAATCCCGGCTCACACATTTATTCTCTGGTTGGCGATCCGCCAAAGACTTAGCACTCTCGATAGGATTGGCAATTACCTTCACACGTTATGTATACATGTTCCCGGAAGGGAGTGTCATGACCACCTTTTCTTCAAGTGCCATTTTTCCTCGAACAAATGCGCCACAAAGCGGGGTGTAGATGGCCCCACCCTATTGGAATGCAAACATAGCCTCGATGGAAGGGCAAAAATCTCAAAGTATTTTCATTCCGCCTCACCCTTGGTGCTTCCGTCCATTTTATCTGGAAGGAAAGAAATCATCGTATGTTTAAGGGTTCAAGGAATCTTGTCGTAATCCAAATGGTTACCCAGATTTCTGCGGCAGTTCGAGGGAAGATTGAGGCTTCCCACTGCGCCGTTACTGTGCAGGACAGGCAGATTTTTGAAAGGTGGAACATTCATAGCTCAAATTCTCATTCGGAGGACTGGATTTTCGGCTGACATTTGGAGGGTGTGCTGATGTGTCTCTCTTTTGGTCCTTTTTTTTGGTAAGCAAGTATTTTGGATTAATGGGAGAAAAAATAAGTTACAAAATCTATGTTTTATCTCCAAGTATTTTGACTTGAAAATAAAACATAACACGCTAGGGCATACCTCGAGCATCTGGTATATCATATAAAACAAAAAATCCTCCATCATGGTCAAATGGGATGAAGGACTCAAAATCATTTACTCCCGAACCACGGAAGAGCTTGGATGCTTTGAAACCAAATCCGCATACCAGCAATGGCAAGCCATCGAACAACAAGGAGAGCATAATCGCAGCATAATTCTACGGCAAGGCAGTCCCAATATCCACCTCAAACAAAGGCATCAACCACAATTACATAAGAAGATTCAACCAGCCTAAGCACCATGCGCATTACAACAAAAAATTCAATTGGAACATTAATCCAACAGAAACCTTCAATAGTGAAGTGTGGAGGGAATGACATGAAGCACCATCTCCACCAATGGTCTCTAAAAATCCGAGATAAAAACCCTGCCAACCAAATCTCTATTGATAAAAGACTTTTCAAAGAACCTCTATCAGGAAGATAGGGAAATGTCATGTAATTTTTGCTTAATTGGCCGTCTACGGGCCTTAGGGCCTCTAGCCAAACAATCCAGATTAACTTCCAAGTGGGCGCTTGGGTTAGAAAGGACCCGACCAGCTTGATCATAAGGAGTCAATATTTCCAAGCAAAGATAAGAATAAATTCCATTTCGGGAGCATTGACAGCAAGGAATTAGGTGACGCATCCCATATCTTGCTGAAGCCAAATTCTCAAGAATCTAGCAACATGTATGGCACCTGGATTGCACATCCCGGATTGCAAGTGGCCTAGGAAGGGGGGGCAGAGTTCGTTTTCAATGGGGCAAAAACCCAACCAAAGTGGAGACCCAAAGTGGGAACATCTTTATCGGTGAAAGGTTCAGAGAACTATCAACCGCCGCGAGAACCAAACCTCAATTCCCCAGGAGGTGAGAGACCCATCAATCTGATCTAGATCACGAGATGGAGTGTCCAGGGAATGAAAATATCCATCCGAAGCCTCAGGAGGGAAATGGGAAAAAATTTAAGAAGGAGGCTAAATGGGATCGAACCCTTGTCCAAGGCAACAATGCATCCTCACCACGATCGGAAGAGGATTCATCCTCTTTTGTGGTAATACGAGCGGGGTGGGGTTTGATGGATTTTGGAACACCCATTATAAGAAAGGTCCTTAGGCCATTAGTAAGAAAACTGTTATAAGCCGGCTTTGAGTGAAGACCTCCACCACGGGAAGATGCGGCAAACATGGCGCTAATTTTATTTGGGTCGAGGTCACCCTTTTTCATTTCAACACATAATCTGGCCACATGCACCCGATCCATCATGGCAGTATGGGGATCACACAGGATTGGTTTGCCAATCCTACTAGCTATCCAGCTTAATCCCAATGGAGTCCAATATTCAATTGGAACATTAGTTAACGAAATCCACACAGGGAATGACATGAGAGATTCATGGTCCAGGTCCAAACCCGGTGACCATCTTTTGAGGAAGATAGGGATCTTTTTGAAGGGGGCCTCTAGATGGTCAAATTGAAAGAAGTAAATTCCATTTCCATTGACAGAGGGCCCAAATACGAATTGCCGAAAAGTGCGAGAGGTTTTTCCAAGGCCTTTACCTCGGGAGGTGAAGCGGGGCTATCGATGTCGATCTCCAAACGGGGAGGAAAAATTTAAGGAGGCAAATGATCGGAAACCCTTGTCCAAGGCAACAGGCGCCCGAGAGTTATCAATTTTGGCTTTAAAGCGAGCCATTAGTAAGAACGGTTTTAGAAGATACCGCATCGGTCTTTGCGGGCGACACATACGATCTTCCTCATACCCGTTCGCGTTGAATAGGGGAGAACCAGGAAGGGGCGGGATGGGAAAGGGATTGCCGGCATCCAAGGCCTTTACCTTCAATAAGAGGTGGGCCCGAGAGTTATCAAGTAAAGGCGGAAAGTCTCGCTCGACATACAGCTTCATCACTGGCTGAATAGGGGGAGAAGGAACAGGAAGACCGGGGCAATCGAGGTCCGAGGTCGGAACAAAGGGAGCCCCCAAAAGTCTGGCCATGGCCGGCGTTGGCGCCGCCAGAGCCGAACGGGTGTCAGGAGGGAGTTCAAATTTGAAATCGAAGAGAGAAGAGAGAGTTTCTCTCTCTAAGGCCTCTCTTTCGGTCCTTGATTGGCTGAAGATGTCTGCTGAGGCCAGTGTGGTTTCCTTTGATGGTGATCTCGCGTTTCAAAAAAAAAAAAATCGGTTTAGCTTTTGTTGGTCGGTGTGTTTCTTTTAGACGGAGTACTCTGGTTTCCTTGGACGGAGTGGCTCCTTTTCCTTTTTCTGGTGCTCCTTTTCCAGAGTGCTCTCCCATCCTTTCGTTGGACGGTGTGGCCTAGCCCTTTTTTCCGGTGCCCTATATAAAAAAAAAATTCTTATCCCTGAAGGCTGGACAGCCTTTGGCCTTAATGACGGATTGACTTTTCGCCTTTCTTTTCCGGAGTGCGAAAAGGACGGAGCCTTCATTGAAGGTTGGATTCTAACTGGGCGGTTTGTTTCATGATCTTTTTGGACGGAGTGAAAGTGTGCAGCTTTCCGGAGTGCCTTTTCTTGCCCTCTTTGGACAGAGTGCTCTCTCTCTTAGGATGGAGTGGCATTGTTCCCTTGCCGGTGTCTTCTGCGGAATAAAAAATTAAAATAAAAAAATTAAAATAAAAAAAAAATTATAAAAAAATATATATATATCTTCCTTATCCCTAAAGGCTGGAGTGCCTTTGCCTTAATGACGGACTGTCTTTTCGCCTTTCTTTTCCGGAGTGCGAAATGGACGGAGTCTTCTTTGAAGGTCGGATTCTAAATGGCCGGATTGCTTCATGATCTTTTCGGACGGAGTGCAAGTGTTCAGCCTTCCGGAGTGCCTTTTTCTTTTTTGCCCTTTTTGGGCGGAGTGCTCTCTCTCTTTGGTTGGAGTGGCCTTGGTCCCTTTCCGGTGGTTTAAAAAAAAAACGCTGTGTTTATTGGCTGGAGTGGTTTTTCATTTTGGGCGGAGTGCTTTTCTCTGCCTGGTCATAGAGATTTTCCGCTCTTTCCGGAGTGCATATGTTCCCTACTTTGGACGGAGTGGATTTGCCGGAGTGAGGTTTCCCCTATTTGGCGGAGCTCCTTGGTTTCTTGCTTCTATTGTGTATTTATCCGGAGTGCTTCAAAAAAAATAATAATAATAATTTGTGAGATGGCTGGTCTGTTTCATCGTTTGGACGGGGCCTCTTTGTTAATGTTTCTGGAGTGCTTTTCCCTTTCCAGATTACTCTCCTTGTCTTCTTGGACGGAGTGATTTGCTCACTCTGGGCGTAGTGCTTTATCACTGTGGATAGAGTGTTTGTTGGCTCATGCTTCCAATCGTGCATGTCCCCCTATCACCCGGTGTGAATCCTTGGATGGTGTGGATTAGCCGGAGTATATCTCCTCCTTTTGGACGGAGCGCTTCTCTTCGTTCTTCCGGAGTGTTGTTGGACGGAGTGTTTTGGTCGGTGTGTCGTGGGACGCAGGGAATTTGGACGGAGTGACCTGTTCAAGAGAATCTTTGGAGGAGTGGATTTGGACGGAGTGGTTTTGGCTGGTCTTTGCTTTATCTGAAGGCCGGAGTGCTTTTACTCTTTTCTTCCGGAGTGCTTTGGACGGAGTGTATTGGATGAATCCGGAGTTCGTTAGGTGGAAGACCGGAGTGTAGTGTTGATTCCGGAGTACAAGGGTCGGAGTGCCGATTCCAATATTGTAATCTTGTTTTTTTATTGACTTTAGTCATGACTTAGGAGACTCCCTGTTTCTATGTTTCTTTTGCCAAGTCGGCAAAACACTTGGTAAAGAACATAACTGCTTGTACATTTTATTCAAATTTTAATGCATTTAATTACTTACCAAAAAAAAAAAAGAACAAGTGACAAAGATAAATAAGAAAGTTAATTTAAGGAGGAAGGTATGGATCAGGAAGAGCAATCTAGAAAACTCATCTAGAAATCTTGCTTGTCAAGTTGTCCATATCACCTTAAAAGCTCAAAATCACTTGATATTGTATTTTGATAATGGCTGCTCTAGGCACATTTTTGGTAATAAGTTTATATTTTTATAACTTATTGACCATCCTGATGGGACAGTTATATTTGGAGATGCGAGTCTTGCAAAGTATTGTTTGTATCCAGTTTAAAATCTAACCTCTTTAATATCAGTCAATTTTGGAATGAAAATTTCTAAGTCAAATTCTTCTCAGATAAATGTTGCATTTATAACACAAATGCTTCACTCGTGTTAGAAGCTCAAGGAACTCCTAGTAAGATTTATATTGTATCGCCCCTAATTCTATTCTAGGATGCATCTAGCGAAGATTGACACAATTGAATTATGGCATCAATGTTTTGGTCAATAAACTTTAAGAATTTATCTACTTACCAAAAAATAAAAAACAACTTTAAGAATTTATCTCAAAATTCTTAAAAAAAAAAATGTGTTAATAGACTACCAAAACTTACCACTATCAAGAACTATGTGTGTGTGGTCCATGTCACCTTGGAAAACGAACTTTAAATGATTAGGAAGCGTACTTGAGTCGTGGGGGAGGCATGTATTATGTGTATATATATATACAAAGGTGGATATATATATATATATAAGATGTTGTATACGGAAGTCGTATGAGAGCTGTATGTACGTGGAAGTTGATGAAGCAATATAGGTATATACATTTATATATACACAGGCATATACATATGTAGGTAAGCAAGGGATGCATGTACGCATATGTGTATACAGGAAGTACTTATATATGTATATTTTTAGAGGTTGCGGGCTGTATATAATATTTTTGTATTTATGTACATGACAATGTATATATAATTGTATATCTGTATATGTATTGAAGTTATAATTTGAATTAATGATGAAATTAAGGACACCTAATTAATTCAATTAGACCTTCATAATATTGGTCGGGATAGTTGAACAAGATAGATAATCGTGAGATTTGCCCATGAGTGACATAATGAGGGGTACTTCATGACACTAGTAATAAGATTTGTGACACTAGAAGGGACAATGAGGATTGAATAAATTATAAAGATGGTTAAATATTCATACAATCTTTGGATTTTTCCCTTATTTTTGTGATAATAAATTTTTTTGTGTTGACTCAAATAGTATATATTTTATTGGTATTTCATAGATAAATAAAAAAGAGTTTGTGTGAAGATTATAAGGTATCATCGTAAATATAGTTTATGAAATCTTAGAGTGGTATATATTTTTTTAATATCTATTGTATTCTGGCAATTGAAGTCATTTATCTAGAGGGATATTTATATCCTAGTGACCATTATTAGAGATAATAGCACGGATATTATTGGTGAGAGATATCATAGGTGGCATGAGTATACAATGAGTGCAACTTTTGAGAGAATTGTAAAGGTAATAAGGACATAATGGATATTGGATAATCTCGTGGTACTTAACCCACCTATTAGGAGAGTTAATATGTGGCTTTTGGTTCACTATAACAAAATAAATTTGTAATATCCTAAATTTTTATCTAATTTAATTGGGATTATTTATTATTATTTTAGATAATTTGGGTGTGATAAAAATTAATTAAATATTATAAATTTTACAAGATATTCGGACTTGTTAAGCCAGCGCCCAAGATGCGCCCGTTCAGTTGCTTGAGTATCGATTTGAGTTTTTGGATTAAAAGAAAAAGAAATGAATATATATATAATAACAACAACAACAATTAGAAGCAAAAGGAAGAAACAAATAGGGAAAGGGGTTCAGGGAGAGAGAGAACGGGTGAGAGTGGCGCGGTGGAGGATTCACTGGGGAAGAAGACGGTGTGCAGGGTGGTCGACAATGGCCGGCGAAGGCTGTATGGGCGGGGCAGGCCGAGCAACTGTTGCTACGTGCGTGGAGAGCCGCATAAGAGAGGAACCGCACGAAGGAGAAGAGGAGGAAATGGAGACTTTCAGGTTTGATTCCGACTTCAAGCTAGTTGAAAAAATTATAGATCGGGTCAAAACAAGTGTACTCATACCCTCTTTATTTTCTCTTTCGATTTTTATTTGTATTCTCTCGGGTATTTTTGTTCCAGTACCCACCCAAAAATTTGTAAATCACGGAACCCATGATCATTGTAGGAATTATTTGTTGTTAAATGTTCAATTTTCCCCCCGTTCATTACAGAACAGCTTCGCCCAAATTCAAAACCCATGCCGGGCTTCCATTTGCTCATTATTTTGAGTTCCAAGCTTAATTTGGCCCTAAATAATGAAAACTAATACCTTGAATGGGGTTATTTGCCATTTAGGTGTCAAATGTTTCATGTTTTGCTCCGTTTTGTATATTCGAGCCCCTAAACCCATGAAATTAGTGTTCACCAAAGGCACATAAGTAATTTTAAATAATTTTCTCTTTGTTAATTATTAATTAAGTTGCATATATTTGCATGTGTTTGATTGTATATCCCAAAAATTATATTTGTTAATCAATTGCAAAAGAAATATTGTCCAGAGGCCTCAAAGGTAATGTTTGAGCTTACGGTGGTAACAGTTTTCTACCATTTTTATTCTTTACAATATTCATGTATATAAATTAAGTCATGTGAAGAATTAATTAAAAAGAAAGATAAAAATTATGTAAGTATACGAAGAGAATGCCACAATTTCTTATGTATGAATCGTTCTCCTGGAGTGAAAATCATGTGAAAGAAGTTTGGTGGACCTTCCCTCAAAGAATAAGAATCATGAAACTAGGACCACAGAATTATAATTTTGGCGGGTCATATCTTTTGGCATGTCATTATTATTACAGTAAAAACCTAAATATTATCCTAACCGTATATTATAACGAGTGATATTTTTGGCATGTGATATTTTTGAAGCATGCCGGGCCCCAAATTATGTGAAAATCATGTGAAAATCTTTCCTCAAAGAATAAGAATCATGAAACTAGGACTGCGAATTATAATTTTGGCGGGTGATATCTTTTAGCATGTCATTAGTATTACAAAGAAAAACCTAAATATTATCCTAACCGTATATATGTGAAAATCATGTGAAAGAAGTTTGGTGGATCTTCCCTCAAAGAATAAGAATCATGAAACTAGGACCACAGAATTATAATTTTGGCGGGTGATATCTTTTGGCATGTCATTAGTATTACAGTAAAAACTTAAATATTATCCTAACCGTATATTGTAACGAGTGATATTTTTGGCATGCCTTAGAATATTACTGTGAAGTACAATGACTGCCTCTGGGCCCCGAGGGACATAGGGGCATATGTGTTGAGCCATGTCTATAGGGATTAATATAGATGGCCTACCTCCAGGTCTTGAATAGGTGCTTACGGTTTTAGAATGTGTAGAAACAAATACATTCCTTTCCTCGTTTTCCTGGACCTTTAGTTAGTAAGGCTTACTGACCCTGATACACAAAAATAAGTAATTATATATATTTTACATTAATAAAAGAAGAATGATAAAATATGAGAAGTCATCTATAGTCTGAAAATATATTTGATCATGTTTTATATTTATGCATCCTCATTGTGCTCTTATATTTCTCTTTTGCTTTATTTTCATATATTGTTATCGTTTTTTTGTGTTGTACTTACTAATCATTTGGCTTACCCTTATTACGTTTCATTGCCTCTAGATTAGCACAGGCTTATTATACTCGATGGGACAAAATGGAGACTAGAAGTTGACTAGGCACGGGACTTGGAGGTTCACACGAGCATTTATATTTTATAGTTTTGTATACGTTATGAAAAATTATATGTATTTATATTTTCAATTAGGCTTGTTAATGTATATTGTATGTATGGCTAATCATCAGATAAGTCAATTTTCGCTGTATTTGGATGTATATATACTTCTATAGGTTATTATAGTTTCTAACAGGTACCTAATAGTATCTCTCTTTGGCCAATATTATATTTAGATACACAACATTAGAGCCACAAATAATATGTGGTGAATTAGATCCTGTGTGATTTTGTGTGCGGTTGTTATATGTTGTCGGATATTTGAGTTATTTGGATATATTTTGTGTATTATATAGAAAATTATATAGGTTTTTGTATCAGCTTGATGGTGATATTACAAATGAAACTTTGCCAAATTTTACATAGAAAATATGATCCATCATAGTTGATATTAGAGAAAAAGAGATACCTTAGATTTAATTTAAATCTTATACGGAAGTTTAGAATAGATTAAGAATGGTCGAATAAGTAAATGTAGGCGTAAGACAACTAAATTAGAATGGATAGTTTTAGTTATCCTAGTTAGCTAACTTGGGCTAGAATTAAATTGGGAATAGCAATTAAGTTTGGTTGTCTAACTTATGCGTCCTAATTAGAGTCTAAAAAGCGATCTATTCCGTGTACTTTTTTGTTGCTGTACTATTTCCACAACTTCTTGTGGATAAATGAGTTGGATGCAATGCTGATCCTGGTTCCTGAAGCATTGCTATCGCAGGCTGGTGCTGGTGTGGAATCCATCGCTGGGGATGAATTGCTTATCTGACGTGGCATTGAAATTGTCGGGTTGACCTGCTGAAGTGGTATGTCAATACTGGTTTGGACTTGTGGCTGTCTTGGTTCTACTGACCTGGCATGATTTTGCCATGTTGGACTTGAAGATTGGAATATGGCAGATTTGGCATTGGCTTTGCTGGCATGTGCTGTTGCATCTTGTTCATTGTGGGTGGTTTTGGTGTAGCCTGCTGCTGGTGAAGTTGCTGGAAATGCTGTTTTTGGTCTTGGTGGCTAGATGATGCTGGCGAACAGCTGGTACAGTTTTGGTGCAGGGAAGAGACCCTGTTGGTGCAGTTGTTTTCTGTTTTTGCAAAATGGATGCTGGCTCCATTTTGCTGAGTTGGAAGAATGGATTTAGGCCATGTATCTGATTCCTCCTTATGGAGATGAGCTCCCTGTCCCCATTGGAGTTTTCCTGAAAAAACTATTTTTCAGATGCCATTAAACGTTGCCTTCCTGGAGGCAACTTTTATTGTATTAATTTTTCTTTGGTGTTATCTGATGTACCTACTTGCTCTGGGGTATGCCCTAGCGTTTAATGCTTTATCTCCTAGTCAAAAAACTTGGAGCGAAAAGCATTGATTATGTTAATTTTTTTTCTCCATTTAATCCAAATTATTTACTTACCAAAAAAAACTTTTATTTCAGAAAGGATATTAGTAATCGTAATAACTCATAAACAAAGGTCTATTTGTGGTAGTGGATGACCGCGAGGTTGAGAAGACGAGTCGTAGGGAGGTGCCTTGAGGGTCAAATTTGACCGATGTCAATTTAGTGTTTGAATTGATCAACATCGATTTGAGGCCTAGGTTAATTGATTTTGGTTCAAATTTTAGGTTTGAACAGTTCTGGGTTGAGGTCTTCAGGCTAATAATTTGCTAAAAATGGATATTTCAATTGATGATCAAGCATGATGGATAGGGTGGAATCGATGGCTTGAGATTAGTATAACTTAGAGTCAATTCTGGTGTAACGAATCCAATGATATCGATTTATAATCGATTTAGTGGTGCTTAAGTGTCTAAAATTTTGGGTAGCTCGAATTCTATAGAGGTTGATATATGGATTCTGAGAATTAAGATGATATTGCGGTCATCTAATGTTCGAAGAAGGTTAGGGTCATGTTGTTCCATATAAGATGGAAGGTAAAGTCGACCTTGGGTGGTTGACGTGATAAGAGTCATGGGTCTCGAAGATAAAGAGATATCATAGGATATGTTCATGGATACTCTATCGATGAGTATTTTGCTTCCATAGGATTTTTGGGAGCATATTTCAATTGTGGATTATTCGGCCGCATGGTTAGGGGTTGTCTTTACTCCACGGGTCAGACAATGAAGAAACCCAATGCCTTGGATTGAGGTTTCTCGATAATGGAGTGTCGCTACCGTGGTAGAAGACGAGATTCCCAATTCTTGACATTTTAAGTATATTTGTTGTTTGGGATTCTAAACATATATTTCTATTTGTACTTCCTAAGCTTACTCGTTTATTTGAGGATCATAGACTTGTGCTGATTGTATTGAGATCTATGACATTTTCTTGATATGATATTGAGGATATTTCTTAGAGGAAATGATTAGTCCAAATTATTTTCTAATCGTTAAATGGAGGTTGCTGTAGAGGTTATGCCACGATTGGAACCAATTTTGGAGACCCTACATAGAACTGACGAGGCATCGGCTGAGTGTCTTGCCGTGAGGTGTTTCAATACTTTTGGGATGAGCAAGATGAACTAACAAGGTTATTTAGGGGCAACTGAAGAGGTTGCTCGAGTAACAAATGGTTTGATAAGCCGGCATTGGGGAAAATAAATAGGTGGTTCGTTTGATTTATCACTAAAGGATTGATGATTTCAAGTATCGATTTGTATCTAGAGTATGGTTACTTGTGGGTGATCGAGGATTGTGCCTACGGTAGCCTTCAAAATTAAGACATAGCCATTACGAGTTCCAATAATGCCATTTGGGTTTTGTAGGTTCATTTGCATTTTTGTTGGATTTATGAATTGGACCTTCCGGTTATAATTAGATCAATTTTGTGATAGCCTCATTGATAAATTCTTAGAACCAATAGGGTGTATAAACCCTATATGAGGATCGTATTGCAGATTGTAAAATATGGTTAGCCGTGTGCTCAATTATGAATAGAATGTAAGTTTGATTAAGAAGTGTTATGTTGGGTATGTGGTTTCCTTGATAGCATGAATGTGATTCCTTACTTACCAAAAAAAAAAAAATGAATGTGATTCCTTAAAATTTGGAGTGATGGTCCATTTAGGAAAGATTGATTGATATCTTAAAGGTGTGTGGCTTTCTTGGATCTAACTGAACCCAAAAGGGTGATCCGATAAGAATTTCTCGAGGATTGCAGTGTCGTGAGATGTTTGGGCTTAAAAGTGATCGGTATTAGTTAGAATGGGACATGTGAGGGTAGTCTTCAAGGAATTAAGGATTAATCGTCGACCATGTTATCTGAGTTGACCTCTGATCGGTCTAGCGAGTTATAGTAGAATGTGATACTTTTGAGAAAAGGCTTGAATTTGTATTTTTCCTATATCCTACATAGGTGGTTGCCCTTGGGTTTAGTTGGTAAGAAGTCTACAATTAGAATTATTCCACCCATAATTTGGAGTTAGCCGTTAAGACCTTTGCGTTGAGGATTGGTAGGTATTACTTGTGAAAATAGCTATTATCTAATGATCTTAAAAGATTGAGAGGTCGTGTCGTAGGAAGAGACAGCCAGAAGACAGTGCAAGTGGGTGAAATTTGCTTAAGGACTGTAATGGTGAGTTTCGGTGTCCTTCAAGAAAGGTGAATATTGTTACTAATAATTAGATGTCAAGAATTTTTGAATTGGGCATGTCTTGGTGCATCATAAGAGTTATTGTAGGATGAATCTTGAGTAGCTTCTAATATCTAAGTGAAGAGGATGCTCTACCTTTGGTTTTAGGAGGGAGAGTTGCCTCCTACGTAGTAAGGTCATGAAATTATAAGATGAAAAGCCCTCACCGTTTCGGTTTTGAGGATGTTAAGGGTGAAAAGAATTAGGGGTACCATTTAGATATTGTGAAATTGGGAAACTAGGATAGCTGATTCATTGGGAATTTAGGTGATACGACCAAAATGCATAGGTTAGCTCATTGGTATGCCAACAAAGCGATAAATTTGGTGAGTATTCAAGTTTGAGGTTTTTGGATAATTGTTTCAATTGCATTGCCTGGATTGATTGTAATCTAAAGATTTTAGGATTTGACTTAGTTGTATCAATATCCTTAGGATTTTTCTTAGGTTTATAATTACAAGGAAAACCTAGGTGTTTTATATAAATCAGTAGACGTGAGTTATAAGAGCATTCTTATTATTCTAATAAACGGTTAATCAGAGTAGCGTAGTAGAAGTATAGGGCCCTTGGCTCCGAAATTTTGGAATGGGGTTAAGGTTCAGAGTTGATGATCCTTCTCAAGGCATAGCAAGTAACGAGGTGAGAGCCGGTTGATTCATTTAAGATTTTGTATTAAGTCGAAGAGGTAATCAATAACTAAGCTTACCTTTAAATTTGGGCAGATTATCGTAATATCTTCCATGTACAAATAATTGATGAAGTAGGTTTATGATCGGATTTAACCATTGTAGAAGATTAGGGATTGTCTTATAATAAGGTCTAAATCTCGATTTTAAATAAAAGGCATTAGATGTTGAGGATTAGGATAATTCGAATGATTAAGGTTCATTATAAATTATCATCTCTCTAAGAAAGTGATTTGGGAGTTCGAAGGTGAAATTTGGAAGGACTATCTCCCTATTGTTAAGTTTTGAGGTTCACTAAATTTTGATAACAAAACTTTTATAAGTGGGGAAGAATATAACATTCTGAATTTTTATCCAATTTAATTAAAATTATTTATTATTATTTTACACAATTTGGGTGTGATAAAAATTAATTAAATATTATAAAATTTTGAAGGGTATTTGGACTTGTTGGGCCAACGCCTGAGGTATACCTGTTCGGTCACCTGAGTATAAGTTTAAATTTTGGGATTAAAAGAAAAAGAAATTATATATATCTATATATATATATATATGTATATATGTTTGTATGTATGTATATGTATATATATGTATGTATGCATATATATGTATGTATATATAATAATAATAATAATAATAATAATAATAATAATAATAATAATTAGAAGGAAGAAAAGAAGAGGGAAAGGGGTTTGAGGAGAGAGAGAACGGGTGAGAGGGTTAGGGTTCTGCCGCTGAGTGGTGCGGTGGAGGGTTTGTCTGGGAAGAAGGCGGCGTGCAGGGTGGTCAGCGATAGCCGACAAAGGCTATATGCGGCGGGAGCAAGCCGAGCAACAGTGGCTGTGCGTGCGGAGAGCCGCACAGGAGAGGAACCACGCGAAAGAGGAGAGGAGGAAATAGAGGCTTTCGGGTTCAATTCCGACTTCAAGCTAGTTGAAAAATTATAAATCGAGTCGAGATAAGTATACTCATACCCTCTTTGTTCTCTCTTTCAATTTTTATTCGTATTTTCTCGGATATTTTCATTCCGTTACCCACCCAAAATATGCAAATCATGGAACCCAAGATCATTGCATGAATTATCTGTTATTTAATGTTCGATTTTTCCCTCGTTTCACACGGAATAGCTTTGCCCAAACCCTAGACCCACGTCCAGCTTTCCTTTGTTCATTATTTTGAGTTCCAAACTAAATTTGGCCCTAGATAACAAAAACTCACATCTTGAATAGGGTTATTTACCATTTGGGTGTCCGATTTTTATATTTTGCTCCATTTTGCAAATTTGGACCCATAAACTTTCAAAATTACTGTTCACCCGAGGCATATAAGTAATTTTACATAATTTTTGTTTTATTAATTGTTAATTAAGTTGCATATATTGTCACATGCTTAATTGTATACCCCAAAAATTATATTTGTTAATCAATTATGAATGAAATATTGTCCAGATGCCTCAAAGGTCATGTTTGAGCTCACAATGGTAAGAGTTCTCAATCGTTTTTATGCTTTACGATATTCATGTATATAAATTAAGTCATGTAAAGACTTAATCCAAAGGAAAGATGAAAATTATGCAAGTATATGAAGGAAATGCCACAATTTATTATGTATGAATCATTCTTCTGGAGTAAGAATTACGTTAAAGAAGTTTGGTTGGACCTTCCCTAAAAGAATAAAAATTGTGAGTTAGGACCACAAAATTATAATTTTGGAGGGTGATATCCGTTAGCATACCATTGGTATTATAGTGAAAACTTAAGGATTATCCTGATCATATATTGTAATTAGTGATATTCCTTAATATGCCTTAGGATATTATTGTGGAAGCACGTAACTGCCTTTAGGGACAAGTGGGCATATGTGTTGAGCCCCGTCTATAGGGATTATATGTAGATGGCCTATCTCTGGGTTTTGGATAGGAGCTTATGGCTTTAGAATATGTAGAAACAAATACATTCCTTTTTTCGTTCTCTCGTACCTTTAACTAGTAAAGCTTATTGACTCTGATCCGCAAAGATGAGTAATTATGTATAATTTATATTAATAAGAGAAGAAGGATAAAATATGAGAAGTCATATGTATTTCGAAAGTACATTCGATCATGTTTTATATTTATGCATCCTCATTATACTCATATATCTCTCTTTTACTTTATTTTATAGATATTGTTATTATCTTTGATTATATTGTACTTGTTAAATGTTTGGCTCACCTTTATTGCCTTTCCTTACCTCTAGATTTGCACAAACCTATTATACCCGACAGAATAGAGTGAAGACTAGAAGTTGACTAGGCAAGGGACTCAGAGGTTCACACGAGTATTTATATTTTATAGTTTTATATACGTTATGGGGAATTGTATGTATTTATATTTTTAGTTAGGCTTGTTAATGTATACTGTATATATGGCTAATGATAAGATACTTTAATTTTTGCTGTGTTTCGTTCTATATATGCTTTCACAAGTTATTGTGGTTTGTAACAAATATCTAGTGATATCTCTCTTTGGCCGATATTGTGTTTAGATATACAGCGTTGGAGTCACGACTAATATGTGGTAAATTAGAACTTGTGTGGTTTTGTGTGGTTTGTTGTATGTTGTTAGATGTTGGAGTTATTTGGATGCATTTTGTATATTGTACAGGTTTTTGTATCAACTTGATGGCTATATTATAACGAAACTCTGTCGAATTTTCGACAGAAAATATGAACCGTCATAAAAGTCTATAAAATTATTGTTATCTCATCAATTGGAGATTATCGTTATCTCTTATATTGAGTTGATGAGCAGAATCGGTGGAATTCCTATTGCATTCCTAGTATTCAATTGTTCTTATAGCTTTTAGGTAATTAATACAACATATTATTGGGTCTCAGACAATTATTGGTATGTTGCATGCTTATATTACTTTTTATGCATTTGATATAATGGTTCGAAATGCATACTTATATTCTTATAATGTTGATTATATTTACTTTCAAATGGTACCATTAGGGTAATGACCAATTAACACATCAAATGTGTCAACACGTTCTTCCCATGACTCCTTTAACTCTTCTATTAGAGGTTACAAGTGAACTTTAACTGCATCCTTGGGATCGTTAGGGCATGGGATAATTAGACTCCTTCATACGCATCTTAGGAGAAAATTTATATGAAATGAGTAATATTGGCCAAATACTATATAAGTGAATGTATAAAATGTTAAAAGCCATTGCTAGTCAAGCCGAGCCATATATTGCAACGCTCCGTCGAAAAAGTCTTCTAGAGTTTATCAAAAGATTTCCATGCCATTGAATCTGCTAGATGCCTCAATACTATATCCTCAACTCGTCTATTGTGATGCCATTTTATAGAAGACGTGGTCATTACACACATGAAGAAGCCATTTCACTGGAAAGTTCCTTAATGCCTAATGCAATATTCTTTTACCATTTTTTCCTTTCACAATTGCCCTACTGTGCTTTTGTCATTTCAATCTTGAAGCACCATATATTTTGCAAAAGTTAGAATATTCATTATTCTTTCAATATAATATATAATCATTCAACTTTATGTAAGATAGACGAAAATCCTTAATACACTCCTTTACTTCACGATATGAGTAAGTTAAAGTAAAATCTTCTAGAAATACTTTTTTATTTATAAATTGCAAAAACTTGTTAAATAACTCATTACTCCAATGGCCAACAATCTTAAGGTCTTTTAACTTTGGTATAAAGACTACTCAAAATCTTATATTAATCTATAAATTTTCTTCTTGTCACTATTTGACTCTTCTCCATTTCTATCCTAGCTTTTAGAACCAATATTTATGCTATTTCTATCTAGTTCCTAAATTCTAAGATACAAATCCTTTGAAATATCTAATAGCTCATCATCACTATCAAATTTGGCTCTTTATAAACTTTCCCTTCAAATTGGCTTCGGAAATCTCCCACACTTTCGCTGTGATGATTCCAGAAGGTATAATTTCACATGATTCCATAAGCTATCATATGGCCTTCAACCAATTAAGGAATTCATAAGTATGTAGTCATACACTTGATAAATGGATGCTAATTTCATTTATTCATCCTAATTTCATACGTGCAAACCTTGTAAATTTTTTAACACTAATTATATACTCTTCCTTAAGGCATTCATTAATAAGTTTCATCCAATCTTTGTTAGGAGGTATATACAATTTTATAAAGTATAATCACTTAGTTATAATAAACCAACACATAATATCAAAGTAAATGAACAATCATCTAATCAAAAGTCACAATTGATGGATCAAAGTAATAAAGAAAATGATACAATCATAACAATAAAAAATTGAGGTTCCTCGATATAATGACTTCTACTATGATAAAAGTCTTATTTGAGCATGTATCTTTATACTATGCTATAAATCAACTAACTAGTTATATTTAAAATAATAATTTCTAGTGAATTTTTTTGCAAGTGACAATTTTGGTAAACGACGATGGAGAGCATATACGTTAAAGTAAAAGTTATACTTAAAAAAAAAAAAAAAAAAGTTAAAGTACAAGTTAATAGAAAAAAAGAAACTAAGCTCAGATGACCTAGTCATTTGACTGTCTTTGCCTCCAATTGCTAATCTTCATTTGAATAGAAAGTATTGTAATCTATATTTTAATTATGTTAAGGGATGTTATTTATGAAATTTCAAACTCGGTCACGCCCCTACGTAGACATATCTCAACTTCCTTAAATAATTACATTTTTAGCGTTACTGATGGTTAATGAACTATATACTCAAAGAGAGTAAAGTTTGTTCATTAAATAACTACAATTATAATTATTTAATATGCCGCCACTTGATTTTCTGATGGGTAAAATCTCCATGTACTTATCAATTAACTTTTATTTGCAAAGTCAATTCTAGCCAATTAGATAATTTTAGCTAAAAAAAAAAATGAGAATAACATATAGACCACGTCCATTAACTTCAAAATTTCAGTGATTATAATAATAGATTGTGCTTTTATTTAAAAGCTTTCAATTATCAACAGCCATCCATGCACAGTTGGACAATCCACCACCCAATATTAATTGGTGGTGGGATTTCATTGATAAGTGAAATTCGGCCTGTCATGTCTGATTTTATCAAAATCACTATCACTATTTTTTAGACGGAAGTAATTTTTGAAATGTCAAAAGAGGAGCAGAAATAGAGTCATGCTTGAATTTAAATATTCTACCCAGTTTATGAATAAACTTAATTTTATTATTCTTATTGCAGATATAAAAATTGGAATTAATATACAATTATTTTGATTTTATTTGTTCCACTGAAGCTGTCAATATAAATACCTACTAAAATACTTAAAATACTTAATATAATATATTATAAATTTGATATGTTTTATTTGATGCGGTAGAGGACCATTTGGCAATGACGACTCGTTGGCCTTACACAGTTGGATAATTCAGACATTTCAGTCACGCATCGTCACTGTTAAGATATAAACTATATTGGATGGATTGGGTCATGATTGAGATGAATCATTTACACCTTCAAATATCGGAGATAAAAAAAAAATCAAAAAGCTTTCTTTTTCATTATAAGAAATGAAACCCGTTCTAGTTATGATCCCAATAAATTTCACTATAAATATTAACCATAAAAATGTGACCCCAATAAAAATATTCAGCAATTATTAAAACACACAGGTCATTATAAAGCTACTCTATATTAATTATTATCAAAATATCAAATGACTGATAATCTTTTTTATTGATTAATTAATATTAAAAATGACGTGAAATTAAATGTTGATAATATAGTTTGCCCTCCTAAAGACTATAACACTTGACCACCAAACTTTATAATGTAAATTAATTAATTATCAAAAAGAATCTTATAATATAAAAACTTATTTTCTTCTCGGTCATTTTCAGAAATTTATTGTTAGCAACTTGAGATTGTCTATTCACCATTTCATGTCAAAGCCCCACATCAAATTAATCGTGCCAGCGGGGGAATTACACAGCACATACGTTATGTATGTAATATTCATGAATTTTTGAGAGAGGTGTAATTTTTATTTTAATTAAATTAAATCAGTCACTGAGACGTACAAATAAAATAATCAATACTCAAAATTAATATTTTCATTTAATTAATTGAAAATACGGATCATCACACTTATTGTGCCTCAAATATATCGTCCTTAAAATTGCGCCAAAATTTAGTTGTCTCTTCAAATATTTGTGTATATACACCACGCATAGGGCCCTAAATTAGGATTTTAATTAATCTAACATGAGATTTGTGTTCAATTTTTTAATGAGATACCTCGGTCCAAAGTACATATATTTTCATGATATTTGAATTCATTTTATGAATTGTTGAAGTGTTGTATCTTTATTTCACAGATTGATAATATGAAAATAAATATTAACCATATACTTAAATCAATATTTTCATTCTTTTTTTAAATAATTGTAATTAATTTTTCTCCCTTTAACTTTGTATCTTTTTCTTAATAAGAATATCATAATTTTGTATAAAAGGTGTTTAAGCAATTTCTACAAATTTATCTTTTGTATTAGAAATTAAGTGAGGTTATCAAAACTTATATATCCTTTACGTATATTGGAAAGGTGCATTAGCACATGCCTGGTTTAGGTTTGAGCAGGCTGTTGGCGCCTCCTGGAGGTAGGAAAGCGACAATGGCTAGTAGCTTTTGTGTTGGGCAGTGGTGGCCAATGCGACTAGGCATCCACTTAGCCTCTCTCATTCTTCTCTATTTGGCTTTGGCTCCCCTCCCTCTCCTATGAGAGTTTTCCCCAATTTATAGGCTAAGCTTAATTAGGAGGGCTTTGACCAAATTAGCAAGTAATGCCTGTGGATAATATAATTTAGGCATTGAGTGACATCCTACATGCAATCTTAGTTACATGTGAGGCACCTAGGGTCCCTAAGGTTTGGCCCATGGGTGGGTACCTCCAATTGTCCTGTTTTTTCTAGGATTGTAAACCATTTATTTACCTATTTAGGTCATTAATTTGTCTTGCATTCAAATTGTTTACTTTTCTCCATTCAAGTCTTCTATTTTTTTTATCTGAGTCAATTGTTTTAGGTTCACTTTATTAAGACCTAAAAATAACTAAAGAATATCTATTACCGAATTAGTGATGGAGATTTTGTTATGATGATGAGACAAAATGTTTTGACTTCATTATTATCACTGTGTAGATGGGTTGTCTCATAGGTGGCCCGTTTCTATTTGGCACAAGTTGTAGTTGAACCTATAGTTACCTAGTCCATTTAAAGAATTATCAAACCATGTTGGGCATTGATATAACACCCAAGTAAATTTAATGAATTAATAAGGTAATTATGGGTTTGGAGAGAAATCAAATAATTGAGGAAATGGTGTCTGTACTTGATAGGTAGATTAGTAGAACTTGTGCATTGATAATGGTAGAGTTGGCACTTGAAGGATACATGAGCCACACATAAAGGCATTTGAGGTAGTGTTTTCATGTCTGATATGTGCCTGATGAATACTCATACATGTTTGTTCTAATAACTTATCACATCGTACACATTTAATAGGTGCATGTGTAAGGCCAGTTTTAGTCTTCACCTCTAATGTAAAATGATTGGTGCACGTACAATCTACTATTTAAGGACTTTCAAACTTTTTTAGCTTAATTTTTTAAATTTTTAGAGAGAAGAGACAAAGAAGAGGGTAAGAGAGAGAAGAAGAGAGAGAGAATAAAGAAAATAATTTGCAATGATATTGAGCTAAATTTTGGTAAAATTAACTTAAAAAAAGTACATCTAAACTCTTTTTTAATATTATTGCTGAAATTTTTAAAAATTTTTCTTAATTATTATTTTAAATATACATGTATATAATATTTTATTACATCTCTTGAGTTTAATTTGCGTTCATATTATATTTAAGATCGTGAGATTTTAGAGGGTTGCCTTAGTAAAAGCATATTGCGATGAATTTATGAAATTTTGAATATTTGGGCTTGCATGTCTTTCTTGCAAGAATTTGGTGAAGAAAAAATCTACAATTATGTTTTAGTCAATTTATTTATATTTTTCATATTCTAAAAATTTGCTCGGTTATGCAAAATACTTCTTATATTAAAATAAAAATTATTATAGAGAATTAATAAAATATATTTAGATATACCATAGTATATTAATTTATTAGTAAAAATCGTAACCTAACATCTATATGTTGAGAAGTATTGTTTATCTTCCTTTGTGAAATATAAAATGTAATAAGCTTACTAAAGGATTTTTAATAGTAGCATACAATATAGACTATGGGGTAAGAATTTATAGTCTAATCTTCAATATTAGATCCCCATCAGCAAGGTTTATCACCGGCCAATGGGATTGGGCTCATCATTGTAATATTCTTTAATTTTCAGACTAATGTGGGTATTGATTGTCGTCACAAAAGAGACGTAATCATGCGGATAGCAGGACGTCGGACTCTACACACAAACAAATACAATAAAGGAATAAAAAGAAGATGATGAACACGCGAATTTTTACGTGGAAAACCCTTATCAAGAAAGGGAAAAACCACGGGACATTCGTCAACTAAACGATTTCACTATATGGAGGCTGGGAATAAAATCTCACAATTAATGCACGAGAAAAGAAGACCGAAGAGTAGAGCACAAGTGTTAACAGCAATCAGAAGGCTTTTGTTATACAATCAGAAGCTTTAGAGAGAGAAGCTCTCGCTTCTCTCTACCATATTCAAATTTCAATTTGAATTTTGAATCTCGAAGGCGGCTTCGTCCTCGGCGGTTCCGCCTGGGGTGCCGGGTGGCACCGGAGACCGCCATGGCCGGCCTCCCGGTTGCTAGCCCGGCCCCCCTCCTCCGGCTATCCATCTCCACCCTTTCGTGTCCCTACGATGGATTCGACGTTCACGGTGTCCTCGAAGATTTCGATGCGGCCTTCAGAATACGGCGAAGGCTCTTCATATGTTGAAGAATGCGTTGCGGGGCCCTTGGCCTCTAATAGTGCGTCGGCGCACATCCTTTGAGTCCTCGCATCTATCTTCAGTTCGTTTCCCTTTCTCCTCGGTGCGCGCCTAGGGTTTGCTCTTGTTTCGTCTCTACCATTCAGATTGGGATGAGGCTTTCGAAGGTCAGGGTGCTGGCTCTGAGGTGCCTATACCTCGTCGTTCCCATCTGGTGAACGGTTTTGGGGGATTCCGTTACGGCCGATATGGTGATGCTTGGCCGATGCTTTGAAGAGTGAACGTAGACGGTGCCTTTGAACTTTACGGTGCGATGGGGTTCATTCCTGTGCTTCTTTTTTTGGAGACTTGCTTGGTCTCTCTCGGATGTGTGGCTTCGAGCTGCTTCCTTTGGTCTCTGGTGTGGTCTCGCTCTCTGTTCGGCTGCTTGGTGCCTGAACTATCTTGGACTAATGGATTGATTTCCGGTGTCAATGTGATTCATCCTGTTGGTTGGGTTGGGGTGCCGTCTTGCTCGGGGTGGGGCTTTACAGGCTGTGGTATGTTGATCCGCTTTGTGGTAGCTTTGGCTGCGGTGGGCTGTCTGTTGAGGTGAGTTCCGGCCGGTTGATGACTCGAGAGGTGCTTAGTTAATTGATGCTCTGTTTGATTATTCTATAGTCAATTGGTAATTGGCTTTTGGTTAAAGTATCAGGAAGCTTGTATGGGCTCCTTTGTAGCTCTCGGGTTACGCCACCGATGATCGGCTGATTTCTTTGACTCTATGCGCGTCTCTGCCTATGGGGTTCTTTCCGGTTGAACGGGAAGGGGACTGCTCTGGTTTTGGAAATCTTTGGTAGAGTGTGTTGAGTTGGCGCGGCTCTGCAGTCGGATCTTTGGTGAACCTTATTGGGTAGTGGTTTAGGCTTGGCCTATCCATTTGCCATTTTCCTACGTTATTGGCGAGTTTTTCTTTGTGAAGAGCAGCTAATGATGTTGGAAGTCTTTGTATAGGCTTTCCATGATACTATCACCATGTGCGAGATCCGTTACGCTTTACAGTGCGATGGGCAAAATCAGTTTTGCTCCCTCTGCTTTGGAGCTTGTTTTGTTTGAGGTGGAGATGTGCGAGATGTTTCTACATTACGATTCCATGGTGGTTGCGTTTCAGCATCGGGGAATTGATGAAGGGTGACCCATCTTGGTGCGACCAAGAGTTGATGGAATATATGATCTTGATCCGGCTATTACATTTTGGGCTGCATCATGCTCCTGCATCTTGCTTTGCGATCTTTGGATTGCATCTATTTGTTCTCACGGATTGCATCGCCAGATTAGGTTTGCTGGTTTCTTTGATAGTGGACTATGGAGCTCTTTGAGCTGCATTGTCTTTGCTTGCCAACTGCAGCAATGAAGAACCTAATGTAATTCTGTAGCTTAAGTGGCATAGCCCTCTTTTGGTGCTGATGTTACAGTTCTTTGTGGCGTGCATCTTGGAATTCTCTTTGCTGGTGCGTTGATCCAAGGTTGGAAGGCTTGATTTCAACTTGGTTTTCTTGAATGTATGATGCGAGAGATGCATCGGTAGTTCATGATGGAAAATGAGTAGCACAGCGAGATGCGGTGGTATTTTGTCTTTGCTGGAAAATGAGGTTGGAGCCTTGGAGCTTAGGATTCTTTTGAGCTGCTGCTGCTATGATGGTGCTGCTGGTCTCGGAATTGGAGCATGCCGAATATGTGTGTCCGCTAATGCATACTGTGTTCTGTTGTTTCTGATGGAATTGTAATATTTTGTCGTTTTCGGCAATCGTTGTCCTCCTAGAGGCCTTTTTGTTTATTCAAATGTACTGTCCGCTTGGGGTATGCCCTAGTGTCTTATGTTTTATTTTCAAGTCAAAATACTTGGAGATAAACATATTTTTTTTGTACTATTTTTCTCCCATTAATCCAAAATACTTACTTACAAAAAAAAAAGTAATACAAAAACACACTTTGTTTTGCTCACAACTTTCTCTCTTTTCTTCCCTATCTTTCACTCTCTCTGTCACAATTTTCTTTCCTTCACACACCCTTAAAATAACAAACGCCAATATTTAACAAATTAGAGGAATATTCTTTATTCCCTGACAAAATCTGTCATTACCAATAATATAAATATGCTGTGTACAAAAACGGTTCCTACAAAATCGTCTGAGATCACATACGCTCAGAAGATATTTTGAGCTGGCACCATTCTGGATTTCTTGACGGACGGCCAACATTCCAACGTTCACGTTCTTTACAAGACCGGTCAATCCCCGTTGACCGTCCTTTCCACATGACCGCCAATCCCATAGGAGATCAGTCTGCAATCCTTCCGGGATCTTTCAACAATGCAGTGCAACTTATGCAACTCGCCGGTCAACATATTGACCAGATATTGTTGCCCGTCCAATTATTTTTGATCAATTTTGTTGACCGGAATTCCTTTTGCTTATTCGCTTCGCAGTCCATGAGCTCCGTCTGAGTCCTCCGGTCATTAGGACTTTCACATGGGAGTGACCTCCCAACAAACTTTCCCTCACGACTACGAAAAAGTTAAGTCTATCAGCCCAACCAGCTTACAGTAAGTTTCATCCTTCCCTCTTGGTAGAATTTTGGTCATGATGTCCTCCCTATTCTCTTCAGTGCCAATCTTCTCTAGTGACCGTAGACTGGCTTCAAGCACATCCCTCACCCAATGATATTTCGAATGTCGATATACTTTAATTTTGAATGAAATGAAGAGTTCTTGGCACTCTGACTATCACAAAGTACTGCACACTTTTCTTGTCTAAGGCCCAATTTCTAAATTGAACTCATTCATCCATAACATCTCTTTACAAACTTCTGTCACGGCAATGTACTCGGCCTCTGTAGTAGAAAGGGCCACGCACTTCTACAACTTGGATTTCTAGGAAACTGCACCTCCAGTAAACTTTATTAAGTATCCTGAAGGGGACTTGCGACTATTAATGTCCCCCGCCATATTAGCATCCGAGTAGCCCACCAATTGAGGCTCGTCACTTCCAAGACACAAGCACCTCTTGGAAGTTCATCGAATGTATCTCATGATCCACTTAACCATGGACCAGTGCTCCTTTCTTGGGTTTGATAGAAAACGGCTGACTGTACCCACAGCATATGCTATGTCCGGCCTTGTGCATACTAGGACATACATCAGGCTTTCCATATCTGAGGAATAGGGAACGCCTCTCATGTATATTTTTTCTTTGTTTGAGGACGGACACTAACGACTACTCAGCTCGTGGTGGTTTGCCAGTGGAGTGCTAATAGGTTTGGACTTGTCCATATTGAAGCGTTAGAGCACCTTCTCAATGTAACTTTCCTCGGACAACCATAGTCTCCCTACCTCCCGATCGCGAATTATTCTAACGTCAAGAATCTGCTTCGTCGGTCTGAGATCTTTTATGGAAAAAGACCATCCAAGTTGCTCATTCAACTTCTTTATTCGAGTATCGTTTCGTCCAACAATCAACATGTCATCCACATACAGGAGAAAGATAACAAAATCATCTTCGAAAAATCTCTGTGTGAATACACAGTGATCATAAGTAGTCCGCTGGTGCCCTTGACTGACCATGACTAACTCGAATTCTTGTACCACTGTCTTGGAGCTTGTTTTAACCCTACAGATTTTTCCTTAGACGATAGACGAGTCGTTCCTTTCCCTTAACTTCGAACCCTTTCGGCTATTCCATGTAAATTTTTTCTTCTAGTTTACCATAGAGGAAGGCTGTTCGGACATCCATCCACTCTACTTCCAGATTCTGGGCGGCTACCAATCCCAGCACAACTCTTATGGAAGACATTTTCACCACTAGAGCAAAAATCTCATCAAAATCAACTCCCTTTCGTTGACTAAAGCCTTTTACCACTACCCGCTCCTTGTATCTCGACTACATGGTGTCCTCGGACGTCTTCAGTCGAAAGACTCACTTGTTCTTGAGAGCTCTTTTCCCCCTAGGA
The DNA here is from genome assembly GCA_033239525.1 of Nepenthes gracilis. Classification (NCBI taxonomy): domain Eukaryota; kingdom Viridiplantae; phylum Streptophyta; class Magnoliopsida; order Caryophyllales; family Nepenthaceae; genus Nepenthes; species Nepenthes gracilis. The sequence continues at coordinate 624,420 of BSYO01000023.1, forward strand.
AGTTTGGCTAATCAAATATGTGATTTTCATGAAGAGAACACATTTCATCCTTCATGGCTTCTAACCATTTCTCCTTATTCTCGTCCTCCATAGCCTCTTCATAAGTCTCAACTCTCCGACATTAGTGAGCATAACATACTCACTGGATGACAGACGGATGGATGACCGTCTATTTCGTAAGGATCGTCTGACAGGAACATCTTTGGCCGGTTGAGAAATAACTTCATCCTGGTCTTCATTAGGTGCCAGGACTGTCTCACCATTCTCCTCGGTCACTTCAAGACCATTGTCCTCGTCCTCCAGGGGCACTGGACGGACACTTTCAACACTCACTTTATTTCGAGTAACATCAGAGTTGGTCTTCCTACTGATGTCCTCAATCGTTTCATTATCAACGAAAATCACGTCCCTTGATCAGATAAGCCTTCTCTCGGTTAGGTCATAGAATCTGTGACCCAACTCATTTCCTCATAGCCCAAAAAGATGCACTACATCGTTTTTGGCTCTAATTTGGGCTTTTCATCATTTAGAACATGAACAAAGGCTTTGCAACCAAACACCCATAGATGATCATAGGATAGCTCATTATCCGACCAAATCTTTTACGATACTTCACCCTTCAAGGGTTTACTAGGCGACCTATTTATGATGTGGGATGCCGTCTTCAGTGCTTCGGCCCAAAAGTATGCGGGAAGCTTAGTTTCAGAAAGCATGCACCGTACTCTATCCAAAAGTGTGCGGTTCATCCGCTCGGCCACTCCGTTCAACTGTGGCGTCTTTGGTGGCATCTTTTGATGTCTAATACTATGTAACCGGCAATAGGCATTAAAAGGCCCTATGTACTCACCGTCATTATCACTTTGGATGACCTTCAGTTTCTTTCCCATCTGACACTCAACAAGAGCATGAAACTGCTCAAATATACCAAGAACTTGGTCCTTGGTTTTCAGTGGGTAGACCCACAATTTTCTAAAATAATCGTCAATGAAAGAACCGAAATATTGAGCTCTACTAAACGTCTTCTCCTTGAAAGGTCTACACACATCTGTGTGTACAAGATCGAGCAATTCTACCTTTGGAGCGGGCAAGTCTCTATGAAATGAGACTCTTCTTTGCTTGCCTACCAAGTAGTGAGGACATGTCCTTAGTCCGTCCTCTTTCATTCCCAAGAATAAGACTCTTCTGGCCAAATAAGATAGTCCACGTTCGTTCATGTGACCCAACCATCGATGCCACCAGTTCTTGGACTCCTTATTGATTGCAGCATTCACATCTCCAGCCGTTGCTGACACATTCATTATATATAGACCAGAGCACTTTTTTTCTCTTGCCATAATAAAAGACCCTTTGGTTAATTTTCACTCACCTTCGCAGAAGGTATTACAATAGCCTTCGTCATCCAGCCGACTGACTGAAATGATATTGAGTCAGATGTCAGGAACATGTTGAATATCCTTTAACATCAGCTTCGTCTAATTATTGGTGACCAGTACAATGTCACCTCTACCAATAATTTGGGATGTTCCTTCATTACCCATCCTTATCACTCCAAAGTCTCCTAGAGTATAGGATGCGAACAATCCCCTTCTAAACGTGACATGCAAGGAGGCACCAGAGTCAATCACCTAGCTTGACTTCTCGTCCGTCAGGCTTACCACGTTCTCTTCACATGTCAAGAAGAGATTGCCTTCTATGACCACTGGGACCGATAATTCTCTTCACCTCGTCCCTTTTCTTCTTTCTCTTTCTCTGGGTTATCATGCTTCCACTTGAAGCATTTCTTCTTGATGGAGGCCGGTTCAGCCTGATTTTCCCAAACTGCCAATTTAAGTATCAGTATATAGGGGTTGGTCTAGTTGTTATTTTGGGTCCAGTTCAGTGATTAAATCACCATTAAAAATTATTTTCCATACATTTCTATAATCCACACAAAATATTGGACCGGTCCATATAAATTTTTCAATTTTATGGTTGCCTGATTTAAAGTTATACACTGATCTTTCATGCACAGCTCTGCTTTTGGCCGGTTCAGTGACTCTTCGTTTTCTTTGGGCTGAATCGCTAAACTTTTGAACCGATAAAATTATGCCAATTTTATGAAATATTTCTGGTTGATTGAAGTATCTTACATAACTTTTGTGGCGGTTGAATCGGCCTAAACCTTGGTGAAAACAGCAGCTAAAGTCAGCCCCAGTAACTGCTCTATTTTCATCAAATTTAATCTGCTAGTCTACTTTATTTCCATCAAATCGGTTAGTTTTATGAAGAATTTTTTCAAAATAAAAATATGGTAATTTACACAGCATATTAAGTTTCTTCACTAAAATATTCATGGAAAAATCGGCTATTAATAGTATGTAAAAATTAGCATATCGGTGAGCATAACAGCAGGTTGCAGAACCGACTTCATGATACATGTTTTTGCATTTTGGCTATACTAGCATGATAATGGTAAGGATTATTCCAAAAATATATAATGACGATTTAGCTAATATCTTAAAGTATATACAGTAAAAATATCATGGCATGAATTGATTAAATAGAGCATGTAAAAATTCAGACATCAGCAAGGGGCAACAGAGTTTAACAACAGAATCTGATTTTGACATGTTGCTGAACTTTGCTAGTTCTAGCATGGATTTGGTAAGAATGTGAAGTATTAGACCAACCATACTTTAAGATAAGATCATCAATTTAACAAAAAATCAAAGATAGGGAGCAATTCTTTCCTGAATTAATGTAGAAAAATTATTGAAGCTTATTCTCAAAATTGTCGAGCAGCTTCTCGGTTCAGTTTTCCTTCCAATATTTGCTTCTCTTTTCTCCATTTTGTCTCTCCATTTTTTCTCAATTCTTTTTTTGAATTTCTTATTTTATTAATCCCCTAAAATTATGAGTCATTGGTTAATTTTTGTGGTGTTGCCACATGCCCCATAAGGTGGCAATTTCCGAGCTATTCAAGGATGACTCACCCTTTGCATGGGGTGAGGTGTTAGATCCTCCATGAGCAACTTGTTGGAACTCTATTGGTGATTATTTGGATACATGTTATACCTCCTAGAGTGCCAAGTGTCCCACTAAATGTTTCATATAAAATTATTTCTCTTTTTGTTTTTTTAATTACGTTGCATATACACGTTTGTATGTGCCCTTTCTTTTCCTTCTATTTTTCTTCTTTTTCTTCATCCAAATTTTACTAAGTGTTGGTTCATGAGGAAATAACATATGTCCCTCAAATTTAATTAAAATATATTTGTTAATGGTGTATTAAAATTTACTTAATTTATTATGGTATTAGTTAGCTCTTTAATTTTATACTTCTTCTATTTTTATATAAGTAAATAAATTTTTTTAATTGCTTTTGGGTCCTTCTAAATATTAATTTCGATCATAAATTTTAGTTAGGTTACTGTTTGGAAGTTTTGACAGCTTTCAGGCTAATTTTGGGTCCGTTGGAACACTAATTTAATTAACCGAAACTTGCACGGTTAGCAATCAAGTCTAACGATTTAATTCTTATTGGATTTCAGCAATATTTAATTAATCTGGCCAAATTCGGTTACTAATTGGATGTAATTTCGGTAATCAGGTTATTTTGTCGTCAACCCGAAATTAATTTGATTATTAATCGATTTGAGAATTTATAAATCGAATTAATTACATATCATTGGTTCTATCTTTTATTAACGACAATTGAAGTTGGTTTTATCAAATATATTTTTATTATATTTCGGGGTGAGTTCTTGATTTCTACATTTTTACTATTTATTGATATTAATTTTATATAAATTAATTTAGTTTATCGAATTACGAATAATGAAATCTCGGTCATTATATTCTATCATCCTAAAACAATTTCGTCCTAAAACGAATAATGAAATTTGCATACTTCTGTCCCTATCTCTTTCCCTAATCAGATATAAAAAATTTCTCAAATTTTCTATATCAATTTACAAATCAAATCATATATCCCAAGACAATAACTCAAATGTTTTTGCTGCGCTATTCTGATTTACTCCAAAATTTTCAAATACATATATTAGAATTTTAAATTTTCTATATGCTACAGTTGGCTTCCAAATTCTATTTTCTCTTAATTTTGTCTCACAATATTAATCACATTGGCTGATTTAAATAATCGACTTACGGTTTTAACCCAAATTTTATCAATCAACCTAAATTTCAGACCGAAATTTACCAATCTTAACACTTAACCCAAAATTACCGAAACCTTGACCTTGATCCCAATTCAAATAAGCTTAACCTCGAATAAAATAAGTAAATCCTAATCCTAAGGCATCTTTCTTATTCATTCTCTGATACAAATTTGTCACATCTTGCATTCTCATATTCATCTTAATCGTAGGGAACGTATGCTTACCTTAATAATTTGTAAATCATCATAAATTATAATACACAGGATCCAAAACAATATCAATCGTCAATAGCTCTAACATTCATTTAACAATAATGTGAATGGACCTTGTGATAAGAAAAGATGCAAGCTAAAATTTTAAACTCCTCTTAGAAAATTTCACCGAAATTTACAAGATAGCCATAAGAAATTTATAAACATGTTTCAAAACTACCAAATCAATGTGTACTTCTCATTTCATTCCACATTGCCAAATATTACTACTAGGACCTCATCGATAGAATCTCTAAAATAACCATGTCTTAGAAAAAACATTGGTTCTCCTTTAGAGGCCATCTTCAATTATTTTCTTGATTCTTGCTAATATTCGAAGTTATTGAGCTTCTATCTTCATTCCATAAAAATTTATTTTGAAGAAATTTGATTGCAACCAGACTCTAAGAGAAACTCTGCCAAGGTTACATGAGACGATGTCTATAAGCCTAAAAAGGAAAATGGTCTTGGTCTTACGGACTCTATGTTGCATGGAGAAAAGCTTTTCTTGCTAGGTATTTTTTTTTGTAAGTAAGTCAATTGTATTAAAAAGAACAAAAATTATATAACCTATGATTTAAATTCCAAGTGTTTTTTCGACTTGGAATTGAATCACAGACGCAATGGCGTACGCCGACCGCAAATAAAAATACAAAAAAGTCCTTTTAAAGGAAAAATGTCAAGATAAAATCAGCCTAAACAATACAAAAGGCAAGTAAGCTGTAAACAAAAGCAAAGAGCAAAATATACTCCAGCGGCACCCAAGAACGATTGGTCCATTATGGGATAACTAGCATGCTTTACACATTCAGCAACTGCAACCAGTTTCAGTCTTTCAATTCCATCGAGCTCAACAAACCGGCAATGTGCAAAGGCAAAAGCAAAAGGTCCATTCCAATGTCCAAGCTTTGCCATTCACCCAACTGCATCTTTAACTCAAGAGATGATCACAAAGACCAGACCACATGGAGGTAACCAAAGTCGGCAAGTCCAATTTGGAAGTCTCAGCAAGAGCACGCCCGCAGCACAGTATACTGTAAATTAAGCAGCTCCACACAACCAGCTTGGGTGACCAAGCCTTAGAGCCAGAAGCTTCAGCGCAAACGCCAAGAGACCCCAAAGTGGCAGCTTATTACTTCAGCAGCATGCCAGAGCAACAGAATAGTCTTTAGCATCATTAAACACGATATCAGCATTATAATTTGAACAAGGTCAAATAGATGGCAACCTGGATCAAGCCTCTTCCGCAGCAACAGCAATTAAGAATCGAGGCAGCTGAAGAAAATCAATCCAATACAAAACATTGAGGCCAAACCAGAACAGAAGTTTCCATTCTTTTCAACCAGCAGCCGTGATCCATCACACATCCAGAGGCCAGCAGGGCAGCAGGAAGTCCATGAGCCAGACAGTTGTCGTCCACCAATTGTAGCTCCCGTATATAGCAACAGCAAACAGCAGCATCATCACACAGCAACATCTTGCTGGAAATAAAAAACAGCTACCATCAATGGCTGTCAACTAACATATTGGCTAGGACAATCCCTGCAGGCTCACTAACAATGAGAGCACGCCCTCCATCAAGCCCAGGTGTGGTCGAGTAGCCCAGTATGACACACACACCCAATAAGACCCATCCCCAAGCTTGGCCTCAGACAAAACCAAGCAACATCAGTTGCAACATCGGCTGCATCAGAAATCACAAGTAGTCATTCTCATCAAGCAACATTTCCACTTACAAAATCAACAGCTTCATCCGCAGTTGCCACAAACTGCTTCCTAGATCATGCCGACCATCCTTCCACGCCAAAATGCCCAAAAGTAGTGTTCACAAGACAATAATGCAGCACCCATAAAACTGCATCTACCAATACTTGTAAGAGGAACAGAATACAGCCTACATCAATGCACCAGTACCAGCACACTGCCACATCGATGAGATCAACAGCAAACTCCACAGAATGCTACAACAATGCAATTTCAGCAGCTCACTGCCTGCTGCACTAAAATATCACACCAGGACAACAATATACTTCTGAAACTGACAAGCAGATCAGATCACACAAGCCATCGAGAACAACAATCACCACAGTTCAGCAACCCGTCTTCTTCCACAGCAATATTAGCATCAAACTCGCAATCCTCACGGTGTTTAAAATCCAAGGCAACCGCAGCATAATCAGACAGGTATAGCAAAACCAAAGCACCAAGGCCCCTTCAGATGGAACATCAACAACTGAGCGACTACCCCCGTCCACATCAGCATCAGATCTCCAGTACAACCCCACTCAGTGTTCAAGTAATAAAGGCAACCACTTCAAGATCAAAGTAACAGCACCCAAATAGGCAGCAAACCCCGGGACCCGAGCAGCAGTAACTAGATCTGCCAGGCAGCATGCTCCAAGACCCCGACAACACTCAATACCTATCACCCAACAACCAAACAACCCAACCCAGGAAAAGACCAACCACACGATAGGCAGCAACCACAATCACAGCAGAGAGAAGAAAAGAAAACTCTGGCAAGAGCTCCGGACAGCGGTGAAATCAAAACCTGCTCTACCTTTTTTTTTTTGGGGGTGGGGGAAGGGATGACAGTGCTGAAAGAGGGGACAGCACAATCTTCATAGACACCTTATATATATATATATTTTAACGAATCATGCATGGTCCAGCGAAACAAAATCGGGAACCAATCCCACAGGAGGACCAACCATCCAATTTTCTTTTAATCTTTTTTTTCCTTTTTCAAACTCCAAAAGGGGAGAAGGGCTAGATTCAAAAGCACAAAAGACACCCAAATATGATCAGCTAGGCATTTAAGGCATTTTCTAGTAGGGTGGCGATTCAATTTAGGTAAATTACATAAGAAGTAAGCATATTATTGATAGATGCATTTAGACCATCAAAATTGCCTAGTTGCCTTCTTAGATTTTTCATAAAATTATAAAGCTATGAGACTCCCTATGAACCACTGTGTACAACATTATGGGTAATGAGAAGCACACCTTTTTTGTGTTTTGATTTTCAACATCTGTTGGGTGTTGTATGAGTTGCCATTTTTGACATATTATCTTTGGTATGGGCATTCACTATAAAGTGAAAGTTGCCATAGTTATCTCGGGTAATCATTAGACATAACTCCCTCATGCTCTTCTAGTTATGGCTTCCTTCCCTATGGCCTCTATCCCATTTCCATAGACTCCATTTCACTAGGATCTTGAGGCCAATTGTCACTTCTCTATCTACTTGGCTTGACGGATTTTTTAGTTAATAAGTCCGGATGTTCTCTTGGCCTTTTGAGTTTGGAGCCCTAGGTACCCTCGTTCTGATAACTTCATTTTTTGTTGGCTATCAGAGATAGACTTGTGACCTTTGACAGATATTATTTTCCTCTATCTTCCTTTCCATTGTGTATTTTGTAAGTCTACAAAGTAATTTATTTATTTATTTTGGTAAGCAAGTATTTTGGATTAATGGGAGAAAAAAATTACACAGCCTATGCATTAATTCCAAGTATTTTGACTTGGAGTTAATGCATAAAACGCTAGGGCATTCCCGAGCATTTGTACATCAAAAAATGACACACAACAAAGGGGTCCTCCAAGAGGACAAAGTTCAACAGAATCGACAAAATATAAAATCTGTCTGATGTTACACACAAGCAGACATTAGATCATCTAATTTGAGTCGGCTAAATCCACATCTTTTTTTTTGTAAGTAAGTAATTGTATTAAAAATAAAAAATTTACAGATCTATGTCCTAACTTCAAGTGTTTTGCCAACGGGGAAAGAGGATATTAGAAACTCAAGGAAAGAGGAGTATACCCCAAAACTCAAGCTAAACACAAGAAGGCCATCCATCACGCAGCCCATCCCTGAGACCCCATCTCTCATTTAAATACATGGTGACCAACAACATTTAGATAACTATTTATTCCAACATCAAATGTGTTTGATCATACGTCGATGGGAGTGGAGCCGTCAAATAAATAGCTATCAGATGGACGACACATTCTCACACCAATCTTGTGATGAAACCAGATTTTTTTCCTTAGAAACTTTCATCAATATAGAAACAGAAATTAAAACCTTAATTCAAAATATATAAATATTGCAGAATTTTTAGCATAGTTTTCTCTATAATTGGATGGAAACCAAAAGTACAACCTGTATCAAAATAACTTAAATCAAGTATACAATTACACTGATATCATCATTTCATCCTACAACACACATTCACAAGATCTCAGACTGTCATCTCATCCATGGCTCAAATATAGTCCTATCCATTAGTTGTCGGTTCCTTAGGCCCTACTGTTGCCGACCAATCTGGTTTGGATATGCAAAGCATCAGTGAGGCAATTTCTGAGACCGAATCCCCCTTGGATGATGACAGTGTGGCAATTGAGCCAAAATCCACACTTATAAGTCCCCAGCATTCAGGATCAACGCTACCCCTTTTGAAGGATGTAGTTATTGGGGGGAATCCTGAAAATGTGACCCTCTTGTCACCGCATGTTGCTGCCCCCAACCAGGCATCAAGACTCGAAAATATGGACTGCACCTGTGTGGAGTTTGATGATCCCCAGTTACAAGACATCAACACAGAGTTGAGTCCAGTGGACACTATGCATTAGTGCAGTCTTCTTCCTCATGGAGTTTTGAGTATGGAAGTGCCTCATTCTTCTTCCATTTATAAAGCATCTTTTGTGGATGTTTTGAAAAATGGTACTTTTACAGATTTACCAGAATGTGAAACCCTGTTGCTCATCGAACCTATTTCAGATACGGATCGCTCAGAAGCTCTGGGAAGATCTTGCTGTGTAAAGGAGATGTCGCCCCCCTCTGCCAATAAAATCACTTCTAAAGTCGAGAGCTTACGCAGGCAACTGATGGAGCTGAAAGACAATCGTAGCCTGGTGCTAACTCCAAGGCTCATGCCCTGTAGCTCCCAAGCAGCTTGTACTATATATGTGGCTCCTGCTAAGTTTGAGCATGCTGGCCATGCCTCTCAGGGTGATGCTGAAGCCTCCTGTCCTCAAGAGCCTTCCTTTGCTTTGCAGGCGGTTCCATGGAAGAGATCAAAGGCCCAGGGACGATGGAAAGCATCTCCCAAGCATCCAAAGGGCTTGGGTTCTCACACCTTTTGAATCACATATGGGTGTTGCGGGAGTAGTGGCTGAATCCCGGTTGGTCTGGTAGCTGAATTTGGCAAGTAGTGGAGTTTTCTCCTTGATCAAAGGGGGCTAGTGATTTGCTGTATTTCCTGCTGCCTTGGTTTTGTGGATGTGCCCGGTTGTAAGGAATACTATGCTAGAATAAATTTTCAGCAAATTTTTGTTGACACATAGGTAAGAGGAGAGGTTTAACCGCATGAATTCTCAACCATGGCAGAGATGGGTTGAGGAGTTGCGTAAGTTCAAGATGCATTTGGATGATTCTCCTCCGAGGTGAACGACTTGTGCCACAGTGAAGACCGAGGTCTTCAAGTGCCTTCATCCGAGTTGGTTCTTGCCGAGATGCTGCTAGGGCCGAGTCGCCTTGGTTGAGTAGCCGGTTAAGATCCGTGATGCCATATGGGTGTGGTTGTTGCCAAATGCCGAGGTGTTGATGTTGATTTAGCTCTGTTTGATTTCCTAAGTTATTAGCCTTCTTTGTCTGATTCTTGTTTTCATGACTTGTATCATGTTTGTTCACAGATTTTCTTAGTTGCTATGCTCTACCTCCAAGTCGGCAAAACACTTCGACAATAACATAGGTGTTGTAATTTTCTTTTCCATCTTAATGCAATTTACTTACTTACAAAAAAAAAAAGTCCTATCCATTAGGTTAGAAACATAAAAGAGATGCCATTTAGGACTTGTACAGAATCCAGAAAACATATAGCGGAAGCAACTATATACCTACGGAAGTATAAATTCCTATTTCATCACATACATACTATATACAATAAATATATATATATAAATCTATATACAAAACCCAGTATTTACATTCAAACTGTAATTTTTCAAGATCTCCAAAAAAGGCTTCAGGTCTCCGAAAATCAGTAGTCTAATCTTTAGCTACTCCTTGTCTTGTACCAACTCTACCGTCTCATTTGGGGGATAAAAACAGTAAATAGTGAATTGAAGCCCAACATGGTACATACATACACGCAGTAAATCCTGTTATGTAGAACAGTTATCCAAATATGAAAATATTTAGAAGCAAAAGAGGACATGAAAAACAGAGAAGACATGATTTGACAATAATTAAACTTTAAAAATCAGAAATCAGTGCAATCATGTTTCAGAAAGTAGAATCAGTTTGGACATTATAATTTATAAAAGAATTATTATTTTATCAGTAAATGACCCTACCAGTGTGACGGAACGGATTTTTTTTTTGATTCCGTCATTCATAACACAATTGAAAATCCAAACTAAACCAATTAGGTGCAACACAGGATCACAGATGCCATCTAGGACCCATATACTTTTAACCATAAAAAGTATAGCGGAAGTTATTTTAACACTTGCGGAAGCATTCATATTCATTCCAAAATGTTCATTTTCGAGTACACAGCCAAAAATGTTTAACCATATAAGTCCATCAAGTCGTTACAATAATATTTCTCCAAAATAAGCTTCCGAGGTCTTTAATAATCCTTCAGACAGCTCTAATCACTCCAACTCGTCAGGCACAAGTTCTAAAGCTTCATCTGTAGGGGGGAAAACATAAAATAGTGAGCCGAGGCCCAGCAAGGTACATGCATATGAACTGTAAAACGATTATGTCAAAACGATCATATAACCATGCAGAACCAGAATGTTTAATCAAATATCGTCTGGAAAAACAGTAAAGACATACTATAACGATATTAAATCTCATGTTTCATAAATCATTACACTATAGATTGTAAAACAATAACTATAAACTTTACTGATGCATGGTAAAACTAAAAACAATACTCTATACTGTTCACTGTCATCTTTTCACTTTATACGATTCATTACTGTATACGATTCATTATCGTCTTTTCATCTTTTTTTTTTGGTAAGTAAGAATTTTGGATTAATGGGAGAAAAATTACAAACTAAATGTTTTAACTCCAAGTATTGTACTTAGAGGTAAAACAAAAAGTGCTAGGGCATGCCCCGAGCAACTGGTACATCAAAAGAAAAAACATTAAGAACTACCACATAAGCAGAAAATGGAAATGTCATCTATTTCACACTATCAAGATCATTGTAATCTACGCCTAATACAACGAAGTCGACACAGCAATCCATCTTGGATCTTCATCAGAACAGGAGCAAAATCCACTGACCGGACAGCAAGTCACCATGAGAGAGCAAGCATAACAGCACCTTCATTTGCATCGGAGCAAACAAAAGCAGCCGCACGCACCCAGAGGCATAATCAGCACATCAGCCATGCTCAAGGCCAACTGAAATCCAATAATACCAAGCCCAAAGAACGGAACCGCATTCCAGCATTCCAGCAAGCGAGAAAAATCATCACGAGTGCATCATAGTGCAAAGATCGGCATCAACAACGCGGCACTAGCAGCACGGTAAATTCTAAACCAGCAAACACCGAAACCTCGGGCGGCGCAGGAGATATCCAACAAGAGGAGGCAAAAGGCATCTGCGGCGCTTCCACCTCCCCACCACCGGCATCGGACCGCATCCAACGGGCGGGGGTGCAGGAAAAGCTTAGCACACACGGGGCCAAAGATCACATCGCCATCCATACATTGCACGGGATCAAGCGGGAGATTCATCTTGACAAGTCCAACGACCCACGACCCCACATAGCATCCGGCAAGGCAGCCAACCGACACCTATGAACCAGCCCGCGAGTCACACGGCTCCTTCGTGAGGCAAACCGGCCCGGCACCTCCGGTAGCGGCCA
>BSYO01000023.1:1236826-1471624 GCA_033239525.1 Nepenthes gracilis
TATATTTTAATAATGTTTGATCTCTTAAACATAATAAAACTGGTGTATCAATTTTTAATTTAATTAATGGTTTAATTGCTATTTGAATTAATCCATAATGGATATAATTATAACCTTGTTGTTTAAATCTTTCAATGGATAAGGATGACAATAATTTAATTTTTTCATATTCATTTTTAATTGAGATAGTTTGTTCATTATTTTTAATTGTTAAAACAGTTTTAAAATCAAAAGTTCCTATTTGATAAATTTCTTCAATGTGTTGATTGGGTTTAGTCCAGCCAGAATAATTCTAATCATTCTTAGGTATAATTAGTGATTCCCTAATATTTGTTGTTGTATTATGACTCGAATTACTACCCCCAAGTATTCGTCATAGTCTCGAAGTCATTTTTCATAATTTTTACAAATGATGTATAAAACTAAATTTTCTACAGATGATACATAACAATACTTGCAAACTTATTGAAACAGGAACACCCCCCACAAACAACGCTATTTAATCACTTCGATGGGCAAACACATCGGTTAACAGGCTTAAACACTCTCTATCATTTCCAAAGCTATCATGCAAGTGATTATACCTTACACAAGTGCAGAAAAAGTAGTAGATTATGCCTTACATCTGCAGAAAATTTAGTTCTATGCATTATTTATACAAATTCTGAAAATGGTTTCGAGACTAAGATAAATATTTAGGGGTAGTAATTCTAATCATAATACAACAACAAACACTAGAGAATAATTATGGCCATTATTAGGTATAATTAGTGATTCTCTAGTGTTCGTCGTTGTATTATAACTGGGTATAGTCCAGCAAGAATAATTATGACCATTATTGGGTATAATTAGTGATTATCTAGTGTTTGTTGTTATATTATTATTCGAATTACTATCCGTGAATATTCGTCTTAGTCTCGAAGCCATTTTTAAAATTTCTATAAATGATGCATAAAATTAAATTTTCTACAGCAAGGACATTGTTTTAAATCAACGTTTGTTTTAGTAAAAGATTTACAATAGGACATCATACTTGGCACACATTTTTTCACACAAATATATCATTTTAAAGCAACTGCAGAAGGATTGTTTACACAGGTATTAGGAAATGAAATTCTTTTCCCTTTTATTCATCCTATTAAACAAAAAACAATACAAGAATTACAAGCAATATAAATTTATAGACAAATTAATTTAATAACTAAAAAGAAAAAATAAATTAATTATTTAAAAGAAGAAATATAAATTGTTAATATAGAACAACAATTAAATAATCCATTATTACAAACAAAAATTTAAAAATTACAACAAATTTTTGAACATGAAGTATGTTCGAATTTACCAAATTCCTTCTGGAATAGAAAACAATATCAAGTAGAATTACCTTATGAAAAAGATTTTAGAAAAACTCAAATCCCCACTAAAGCTAGACCAATTCAAATGAATCAAGAAATATTAAAATACTGTAAAAAAAAAAATTCAAGACCTTCTTGATAAAAAATTAATCAAACCTTCAAAATCACCTTAGAGTTGTTCTGCTTTTTATGTTAGAAAAAATGCTGAAATTGAAAGAGGTGTTTCCAAATTAGTAATTAATTATAAACTACTTAATAAAGCTCTCCAATGGATTAGATATCCAATCCCTAATAAAAGAGACTTAATCAATTGTTTACATAATACTAATATTTTTTTCTAAATTTGATATGAAATCAGGATTTTGGCAAATCTAAGTAAATGAAAAAGATAGGTATAAAACGGCATTCACATCCCCTTTTGGACATTACGAATGGAAGGTCATGCTTTTTGGCTTAAAAAAAAAATACTCTATCTGAATTTTAAAATATTATGAATCACATATTTAATCCTTATACCAAATTTATTATTATTTATATTGATAATGTCTTGGTATTTTCTAACACAATTGATCAACATTTTAAATATTTATATCAATTTTTAAATATTATTAAGCATAATGGACTAGTAGTTTTTTCCCTAAAATCAAATTATTTCAGACTAAAATTAGATTTTTAAGATTTAATATTTATCAACATACTATAACTCCTATTCAAAGATCAACCGAATTTGCTAATAAATTTTCTAATAAAATAAAAAATAAAACTCAATTATAAAGATTTTTAGGATATTTAAACTACATTTCAAATTTTGTTCTAAAACTTAGACAGATTTGTGGACCATTATATAAAAGACTCCAAAAGAATCCTCTTGCATGGACCAATGAACACACTAATATTATTAAAATCCTAAAACAACAAGTCCAACATTTACCTTATTTAGGCATACCCCATTTACATGCAGCACTCATTGTTGAAATTGACGCCTCTAATATAAGATATGGAGGAATCTTTAGACAAAAATTAGATTCAAATACACACACACACAAATAGTTAGATTTCATTCTGGATTATGGTTAGGAGCTTAAAAAAATTATTCAGCCATGAAAAAAGAAATTTTATCCATTGTTTTATGCATATCAAAATTTCAAGATGATTTGTACAATAAAAATTTCTTTTTAAAAATTAATTGCAAAGCCGCTAAAGATGTTTTACAAAATGATGTTAAAAATCTTATTTCCAAATAAATTTTTGCATGCTAGCAAGCCATTTCATCTGTTTTTGATTTTGACAATGAATTTATAAAGGCTCTTCTAATTCTATACCAGATTTTTTGACAAAAGAATTCCTATTCAGACATCATACCAAGAAAAAAGAAAACCCCATCACAAAAAGCTAATCAAACTCCTATACCCTTTTTCACTTATAATCAATTTTATGAAATCTTTTCATAGCTTCCCATCAAAGCCTTATTCAAATTTTTCTTTCTTTCCAAATCCTGTCTCAATTTAATTTCAAAATTAAATTTTCTTAAATACCATTCCTATCATGCCTCAAGCAAAGATGATGAAGCCTATCTTCTGTAATGTAGTGGATGATGGAACTTTATTCCTATTGGAGATATGATCTTATCAATCGATTCTATCCGTTCTATCTATGATCAGTGGTTTCGAGTGTTATCATGCAATAATGGATTATTACTCTGCGCGCCCACAGTAATTGCTTATCCAGAATGCTTTTATGTTATCAATCCAATACTTAATACCTAGCATATGGTTCCAATTGCTAAAGAACTTCAACCTCTATTCCAATGTGATGCTTATACTGATTATGGGCATAGAATTATATTAGAAAATGGCATTGATTCCAGCACATTTCCCCATGATGGACTATTACTTTATTTTAGCACAAATGGGATCATGGGTTTTTCCAATTTTACTCAAACATGGAAGGACTATTATTGCTTTCAACCAGATGCTTCAACTGGGACATGGTTTTCTCGACAGGGTATTTATGTTTTCTTACCACCACAGGAATTATATTTATTATGTGATCATTATCAAATCAACCAAGTATCCGTGTTATCCAGCTGACAGATGGCACTACTATGGCTATTCAACTTCCCCTCAGGCATGGACTCCAACAGATATATGCAGTTGTGGTCTTTATATATATAAATGGCAAGAATATTCAACTTATCGCCCTATTATTGCTCTAATGCGAATTACTCCACAGCAGCACTTTACCATTTGGATTTTAAAACTGCCATTCTGGATTCAAATTTTCAAACGATCAATCCAAGACTTTGTTATCCATGAATCTAATCTAGTCCTTTCTGGATTCCTCATCAGCAATGGACACTGGCTTATTTTCATAATGGCCCGCTACCTCTACAAATATAATCTATTAGCCCAAACACCGGCCCAATGCCTCGGCCCACATCATATCTTTGACCCTTAGGATTCTCCTATCTTTACCTGTTAAAAAAAAATTGGTATTTTTTAATGTTAGAAAAAAATAATAGTCTTAGAAATTGGTATTTTAATACTTTCACTAAAGAACAAATAGAAGAATATAGAATTCTTGGAAAACAGACGATGAACTTACTCAAACAGAATTTAACCATTTTTGAATGGTTTATTCCGTATATAAGAAATGTTAATCAAATAGACAAAAATAAAAATATTTGGAATAATTCTCAAAATAATATATCCACTGTTATAAAAGATTATAAAAATAATAATTTAACTAAACAAAATATATATCAATCAAACATAATTTGTACCCTAACAATAGAAAACAAAGAAGAAGAAATTAATGAAGAAGATGAAGAAGAAATTGATGAAGAAGAACTTTTGTTAGAATATCTTCTTAACCCAATTGAAGCAGAAGATACTGAAGCCGAAGAAGAAGAAGAAATTAGTATTGAAACTTTATCAATTATAGACCAATTTGAATCATTCTTCGAACCAATCTTAGACCAAGTTACATTAACTTCTTATGCACAACAAAGAAAAACTCTTTTAAATAAATTAATTATGAAATTAAATAATTTATCCATTTTTCCAATAAAAATAGGTTAAACTAATCAAATTAGAAATCAGCAAGTGGAAACCCCTATAGAACATATCAAACAAGAAATTAATCAAATACACTCTAAAAATATTAAAGCCTCATCAACTTCCTTAGAAAACACCATAGCTGCATCACCTTCTTTACTCCCTAAATCACATTCCATAAATATTAAAGAAAATTCTTTAACACCCTATTTATCAACAAAAGAAATAAAAAATAAAAATAATAAAACACTTAACCCATCTTGTGAGGCCCCGGGATTAAAAACATGATAATTGGGAATAATTAAAATGATGATAATCATTAAGAGGTCAACTATGCATTGAAAAATGAGGGTTAAAAGTAAAAAAATTGAAAGATATCTGAGTTCAGCAAGCAGTAGGGTTGCGCCTGCCGTGCACTCGAGGCACGAAAGCGAGCGCAAAATCCAGTACCTAGCCGCTCCTTGTGTGCCAGGCGCGATTGAGCGAGCCCGTGGCAGAAACCCCACGCTCGCCGCATGCTAGCTGGGTGCTCGAGGTGGGCGCTGGTAGGATGTACTACGCTCGCCGCGCGCTCACCACACGCTCGAGTGCGGTCCCGATTTTTTCCCGCGTCTTGATTTTGTTTTTGTTATAAATAGAAGGGAAAAAGGAGAATGAGAGAGCAGCCGAGGCATGAACGAAGAGGAGGAAGAAGAGAAGAGGAAAAAGAGAAAATCACTCGTTCCGATCCCCTCTGGGTAAAAATAAGGTAGATCGGGCTTAGGCAAGTGTATTTCAGACGTTATTTTTCGTTTTTACCGTTTTCTCTTACTTTAAAATTGATGAAAATGCTCTAAAACTTTATTTTTGCATGTTTAAAGTAAACGAAGCATGTTTCCCTTGATTGTTCAGTTTGATTTTGTGTTTACCCATGTGTATTGCAAGATTTGGCTTCGATTTCATGAACAAGCATATAATTAGTGTTCGATTTGATTCCAGAAGCATGTGATGAAACCCTAACTCAAAAATATTATGGCTTTTTGGTTAAATTGTATGATTTAGTATATGTTTATGGATTTGTGGCGTTGATTTCATAAATAAGCACATATTTGGTGATCGATTTGATTCCGAAATTTTTGGCGAAGGCCTAGGTACGAAAATGAAGGGGTTTTAATGATTTTTAACCGTAGCTCCTGTTTTATAAAAGTTAATTGGCACCAAAATGAAGCTCCTGGTAAAATTTGTTTTTAAAAATTTTACACAGACTTATATTGATGAATTTCCATGCACTTCCGTAATAAAATTGAAGGATTTTTAGATCGTTACTGTATGTTCTGAACGTTATGAAATTAACTGAAGGGAAATTATGAAACTCTGATTACGAAAAAAGGATTTCAATTAAGAAGTTATTTCTGATATTGTTATTTAGGACTGAGGACTGATTACAGTCAGGTTAGGTTCTCCGACATGTCTTAGAACTTTACGGTGGTGATCAAGGATAACTCTATCTATAGAGTTATATGTGATCCACTCTTCCTCGGGGCGTTACGGTCAAGAGGGAAGTTCTGTTTCTGGCCTACCCTTAGGAGGCACACCCGTACTGATCCCATGGGACGGGATCTTCTGTTACTGTTTATAGTCTTGGATTGTGAGGAGATGTACACAATCTATGCTTAATCATTCATCCCCTCAACTAGTAGGGTATACTAGCAGGGTCACCGTTACTATTCTGTACTATTGTTCTGTACTGATCACTATTCTGTACTGATATATAAAGAGAAGTTTTTGACTCTACTTTCTAAATTATACTGATTTCTAATTTTTGATTTCTGATTTTTGATTTCTGAGTTTAATATAGTCAAATTATGCTTTCTCTATTTTCTAGGTTATATTTCGTTTAACCGTTCTATTTTTACATAGTTTCATGACTGTTTTGCATAACTATACTGCATAACTACATGTACCTTCCTGGGCCCCAGCTTACTATTTTATTGTTTCCCCCTCCAGATGAGACTGTCNAGAGCTAGTGCCTGATGAGAAAGAGTGACTGAAAGCATCTTTTGAAGGCTTTTGAGGATCTAAAGTATTTTGGAGCTATTTTAGGAGAATCAGTTGGATGTAAAGACTTGACTAGATACGTGATTTTGTATATGGATTCTATATCTTTGGATATTCATATATATGTGAATTTTGTATAGAAATGCATGTGATGTATGTGATGGTAAAAAGAAAAACTATGCTTCTGTAGGTTAATAGTTCAGTTTTCGCTCTATATTACTGGATATTCTGTACAGGTCCTAGATGACATCTCGTTTATGAACTGTCAGTGTAGTAGATGGTTTGATAGATTAATGCTATGGATAGAATCTGTGATCTTGTGTTCGCGTGTTGTAGGAAGAATTGTGGTATAAATTGATAGTTGCATGCTTATACTGATTGGTTATATAGGTTCTGTACAGGTTGTACTTTTGAGTTTTCATCCAATTATAATGGAGACTTTGCTAAAATTTCTGCAGAAGTCATGCCATATATTTTGGTCCTAAAATCCTGTTTTTGTCTTGACGGAAGTTTTTGAAGAAAAAAAATCCGTTCCGTCACAATTGGTATCAGAGAATTGAGATGCCTTAGGAATTGTATATTATTTCGGATCCCGATTGGATTATTTTAATGTTAATTGTGATTTTGGGTATTTCAGATGTGGTGAAAGTAAATTAAAATATTATAAAATTTTGGAGAATGATTGGAATTTTGGAGCAACGCCCGAGGCACGCCTGTGCTATTGTTCGGAATCCGATTTGGATTTTAAAATTAAAGATTATATATATATATAACAACAACAATAATAATAATAATAATAATAATAATAATAATAATAATAATAATAATTGTAAGATAAAAAAAAAGAAGAAGAAAGAAAAAGAAAGGGGAGAAAGGAGTCGGGGAGAGAGGGAGAAGAGGAGATAGAGGGGAAAAGGGGGGCTAGGGTTAGAGCACGAAGAAGAAGCAGGAGGAGAAAGAGGAGAAGGGAGAGGAAGGCGGCGGCGGCGGCGGCGTCGTAGGTGAATGGCAGTCGTTGGTGGTTGTGGGTGTGGCCGCGATTGTTGCGGCAGTTGCGGGTTGAGGCGGTGGCAGCGCTGGGTGAGGAAATTGATGCTGGAAGAGTCGACGGCGGCCGTTCGGGGTGGTAGCGGTGACATCGGTGGTCGCAGTGGTGAGCGGAGGCTGCGGCGTGCGGTGGCAGCGCGAGTGGTGCGAGAGAAGAGAGAGGACGGCGAAGTCGTTCGATGGGAGAGAGGAGGCGACAACGCAGCGGCTTCGGCGTCGGCGTGGCTGGGTGAGGCGAAGGAGGCCGGCGACGGCCACGTGAGGCGGCACGGTTGTGGAGCGGCGGCAGAGGACCAGCGACAGTAGCGACAATGGTGCGGTGGCTGTGTGTAGAGGAGTGAGGGGGGGTTGTGCGCACGGGGTGTGTGGGGCAGGAGAGAGAGAGGCACAAATCGGGTGCTTCAGGACATCATTTCTTCAGATATGCGGAGTATAATGTTAAGGCAAGTATCCTCTAGCCCTATTCTTGATCTGATTTAATTTCTTATGCATTTTGACTACTGTGGAAGATTTTACTAACATGCATGTATTTTTATATATCGCTAATTTATCAATTATGTACATGCGTGTATATTTTATCGGTTGTGCGGTGGTTTTATACTGGTATTTATGATTTGGAGGGATTTTGGACACTCAGACAATATATATGTATGTTTGTGTATCCGTATATTGTGGAACCATGAACCAGGTTGTGCGTTGGTCCACATGCACGCTGCCGGGGGTGGGATCACTATGGAACCATGGCGGTCCGAGACCCTAGGGGTCGATTTGTGATCCAAGGCATTGGCTATTATTGGCGCCGCTCCCGACGGGGAGGCTTAGTCCGACGGGGACGTATATGATAGGCTACTTCCGCCGGAAGGAAGGTTGAGATATTTTGTAGCTGACCTGCCCCACTGTGTATTTAATTGAGAACTATCGTAAGGAATTGACGAAAAACTAATATATTCGAACGTCCTAATATATAACTAAAACTTAAGGTTGCACCCAAAGTCGCATGTGGTAAAACATAGTGAGCAAGTTCCTAATCTATGGGAGACAGAGTACATGGATGGCCTTGAGCTACTGGCCTAAACCGTAGCCGAGCCTTGAGCTGCTGGCTTAAATCGCGGCCGATATGGCCATGGTTACCAGACGAGGGTAACCCTTCCTCAAGTTGGTATCATTGATCTTCGGTTCTCCGAATTCATGCATGCTTTGTATTTCTGCATGTGTTGCGTTGACGATGATTTGAGATACGTGGTTTGGCCCACGAATGGGCAATAGGAATGTCTCATACGTACTGATGTGATAAACTCAGAACGTGTTTTGATTTATGTTTTAGTTCCGGCGGTCTTCTCTTGATCTCTGCATTATGAGTTTTAGATCCGGACGACAGTATGTGCCCCACGTGGATGTGGTGACGGTTGCGATTATGTAATGTGACCTCGGATCATATGATATGATATCGTGTCCGAGATTTTACCGGATCGTGATTTATATGATTTTGTCCCTGATGGACGAGTTAATACAGACGATGATTTAGTACGAGACATCTCCTCGATTTTGAGAGATTTCACGGACATTTTTTTGTTAAGTATTTTGGATTAAAGGGAGAAAAAATTACACAGACTATGCATTAATTTCAAGTATTTTGACTTGTAGATAATGCATAAAGCGCTAGGGCATACCCCGAGCAGTTAGTACATCAAAATATACACAAAAACAATGACACACAACAAAGGGGTCCTCCAGGAGGTCACCCATGGGCATCAGACCAAAAAACAAAAGTTTGCAACACATCTCAGACAAAAGGGAAATCGAAATCCAGAGCCCAAAAGCCCAAAAGACACCATGTTCTGGACAGCCAACCGAATACAACATCCATGTCTTCAGCAGCACTTCCTTTGTACCAGGGTTAGAAAATCAGCACAACAGCCGTACCATATGCAGCAAAGGAAAAGAGACTTGGCAACCAGCTCCTACTCAATGCCACACATTAGCTTCCATAAAGCATATTCAGGAAACTGTAAGAAAAAAACAGCACCAATCTTCTGCCTAAGGCTCCAAAGGCACCACGCAGCAAGGAAAAAAAGATAGGAAGGGAACCGGCTGGTAGCAGCAATTAGAGCAAAGCTGTCCAACTCCAGATCAATGCGTCAGAGGACGGGACTTGACCAACCGCAACTTCGGCAGATCACCCCAACCACATCAAAGACCAAGTTGCTTCAGCAACGATAGTAGCAGACCAAATGCTTACCGGACAGCAAAGCCCTACAGATCCATCGACAAGCAATGAAAATTGCATATCAGATTCAACCTCAATTGAAACCACACAGCATCTGCCAGCACTGACCCAGATAGGATTAGGGCATGCTGCAGTAAATTCAATCACTGCCCAACCAATGGAGCAAATTCCAGAACCGTTCTACAAGGTAGACCTCTCAGCCATCCCTTTAAAAAGAAGGAGGGCAACAATTCTTGCCAGCAAGTGCATTGCAGCTCCACCAACAACCCCAACCACCTCCAGCAGTTGGTCCCCAGATACAATTGTTCTGCCATAACCAGGAGCAACACCTCCAAGAGACAGAACACAGCACTAGACAACCTTTCCTGCAAGTTACAGCATGAACCACTCCACCACCAGTAGACCGAACTGATCAACATGCCAACAACATTGATCATACTATCAGCAGTGAACTCAGCAGACCACCCAACAAAATATTCCAACAACAGCAAAACACTAGGCAACTACAGCAAAGCCCCAACCCCAGCACCAGCACTATTTTTCAGCAGCAGTCAAATGCTATGCATTAATGTAACACAGCCAGCACCAGCATCAAACCAGAGGAGCAAAAACTGAGAATTAGCTGCCCCAATTATCACATCAGCACACCTTCCTGAACATCAACCTGGCAACCAGCAACAACACCCATTTGCCGAGCAAGTTTCCAACATATAGAGAGTTGATAGTAGCATTGAGTCCTTCCATTGAAGGAAGAGACCCTCTACCGCTAGCAATCATCAAAAAGGGCATCAACATCAACATCCTTCATTAGTTCATCTAAAACTTCGGGCATTCTGCTGAAGCTGGCAGCGTAGAAAAACCAACAATCATCAGCAATCCAAGAGACTTGCTCCACATATAGGCTACAAACAGAAGGATCTCCTCCGCCTCAGAAGGATCTCTTGCAACGAAAAAAGTCCTCGGCCAGCTCTTCAACACCTTAGCCAACTAGTCCTAAGCCAGTGCACAGGCAACCCCCATCCCGTCCAACAGGAAGGAACACACTGGCTGAGGCTCATCAAAGCCAGCAGCACCGGGCAAATGACTGCTCCAGATCCAAATAACAATGCGAGAGCCCATCAATCCAAATCTGGTCTCAGCAATAGAAACCATGACAACCACTTCAGCCCAGCAATTCATTCCAGCCATTCAAGTGGAATGAATACTCAGCAGGAAATTTCCTCAGCAATCAGCAAAGTAGAGGAAATCACCTAATAACAGCAACCCACAGCAGTTGAAAACCAAACATTGTTCCACATATTGGCAACAAATAGAAGGAACTCCACCGCAACAGAAGGGAATCTTGTAACCAAACAGGTCCTCGGCCAGCTCTTAAGCCCTCATTCTAATAGTCCCAATCTAGAGCTGCAAGGGCATCCCCCAACCCGTCCAACAGGAAGGATCACACAGGAAGAGGATCATCAGAGCCAGCGCCACTGGACATTCGACTGCATCAGATCCATCGAGCAACACGAGAGCCGACAATACTTTAGACAGCAGCTCCCGAACCAAATAACTGTAGACCCAGATTCTCCCACCAAGAAAAAGAATCCATCTGCAACACACCGGGAGGGCAAAACTGTCCAAAACCAGCCAGCAACCAGAGCCGAAGCTTTCACAAGGAAATCTGAAACAGGGACTCTCAGCCCCCGCTGTCAGCGCATGGAAACCAGCCAAAATCGGAGGCGAGAAACCCGAAAGAAATCCTAGAGAGTAGCCAGAGGATAAGGGAGGGAGAATCGGTTCAAGTGCACAGCCAAAGGCGCGAATCGAGGAGATAAGGAATCGATCCAGTGAGAGCTACGAGGTCTCAGAGGATGAACACAGAGGAGGAACCGGGAGGAGCATCCAGGGGAGGGACCAGGAGGAGCAACTAGGAGACCGGCCAAGGCCAGCTCCGACGCTGCCCGACGAGAAGGGGCGGAAACCTGGAGTGCCACTGAAAACGAGTTCAAATTTCAAAATGAAATTTGAAAAGTAGAGAGAAGCGAGAGCTTCTGTCTCTAACCCTTCCAACGGGGGTTATCCAACGTGATTGTTATGCGATATCTCTACTTCTGATTTATGTGTACCATTTTATACGATTGTTGATACTTACTGAGCTCTAGGCTCATGTTTTCATGTTTTATCCCTTCAGACCAGTGACTTAGATACGCTTGTAAAGCTTGGACGTTGTCTGATGCCGCATATCTCTATCGGTGAGTGGAGATGTTCATATTTGTTATATTTCTAATCTTGAGGATTTATTATGGTTTTGTCCATGGCCGGATGAGGGCCTTGATCCATGTATAGTATATGTTTGGAGTTATCGCATTATGTTAATGAGTTATTGTTATGTTGAATACCTCCCTTGCGATATTTAGATGGCAGGTCGTATATTGTGTTTGTCCGGATTTATGTCCGATGAGATCTTGTGCAGGGTTTATCATGTTGGGTCCTGTATGTGTTCGGATTGTCACGCCCAAGTTGGGTTCTTATGGTTAATAGAATATATATATTATTGATTTTATTTTGACTTGCGAATATTGTGTTCTTGGGTCGTGACAGTGGTGGTATTAGAGAAAAGGTCATAAGGTGAGGTATTTTGGGTCATCTTAGGTAAGAAATTGAATGAATATCTAGCGCGATAAGTGTGGCCTATGGTAAAGAATAGAAGTTTGGGTCGTAAATATTTGAATTTGACTCGGAAAGTTGATTAATTGGCTATGTTGAGCCACACAAGCGACGTAATTGGTAATTCGATTTAGCAGCCAGATGAGAGTTTGGTTGCTTTGTGAAGGATGGTTTGTTGTAGGCAAGATGGAGAGTCCTTCGAATGATTAAATGTGAGTTGATTTAAAAAATTTTGGGATGTTTAATCTCAATTAAGGCTTAAATTGAATTTCAGAAAGTAGAGGAGCTGTTTGAGGTTTTTAACAGTTCAAATGAAATTTGGTCTATTACCCATAAGTTGGAGAGTGAGGCAAGCCAATGGTGGGCTTCTCAGTGCCGTATTTCACTTCTTGAGATGTTTTTGTGGAGGCAATTTTTGGAGTCATTATCTGTTTGGCATTCGGGATAGTAAGGAAGGTGAATTTAGTTGGTGAAGGCACGTAAATAAGTCTGTGGCCTTTGAGATTGTATATAAATATTGCATGTTTTTTCAATTTTTAGAGCGAGCTTTAATAAAGTTTACCCCTGATGGGTAAACCTTTGATCTGTTAAGTTTGTAGACTCTGATGTCTTATCTGGGTTTGTAGATATCAATGATTGGTTAATCTAATTTTATTTGATGAATCGGACTTTAATGTGATATTAGGGGTAATTTAGTTGGCAAGTTATCACATTAGTGTAAACGATTTCGGTAAGAATATTCTGATTTATAATTTGGGCTGTAAATTTTGAATATGAGGAAAAGTTGATCGAGAGGTGATGAAATTGATATCATTGTGCCTGAAAGTTAATTGATGAAAATGTGTGCCGAGTTTATCTAGCATATGTGGCCACATCTGGGCGTCATTATGTGATCATAAAAAGTTTTCTGGTTGTATGGTAATTCGAGGCTATTTCTTAGAGGAGAGGATTAGCCTGAATTATCTTTGGATCGGTAGTTGAGATTGTTGTTGAGGTTGTGTCAAGAGTAGCATCGATTTCGAGGACCTTGTATAGAGTCAATGAGGCATTGGTTGAGTGCCTTGCCGCGGGGTGTTAAATGCTTTTGGGATAAGCATGATGAATCTATGAGGTTATCTATGAATTATTGAAATTTAATTCGTTTGGGAAATGAATTATTTGATTAGCGAATGTTAGGAATTGGTAGGTGATTTGTTTGATCAATGGTTAGTAATCGATATTTTCTAAATCGATCTGTACTTGGAGTATTGTCAATTAAGGATATCGAGAGAATATACCTAAGGTTGCCTTCAAGATAAAGGTGCGGCCATTGTGAGCTTCAGTAATGTTTTTGGGTTAGTGATTTCGTTGGCATCTTTTGTGGATCTTGTGAATTAGATCTCTCAATCATATTTGGGTCTGTTTTGTGGTGGCTTCATTAATGATATTTTGATTTGTTTGAGGAATTTATGTGGGGCATGAGTTCCGTCTGAGGACTGTGTCATAGCTGTGAATGGTAGTTAGTGTTTGCCCATTGAGGAAATGCGAGTTTGGTTAGAAGTAGTGTTATTTTGGGCATATTGTTCCTTCGATGGCATGTTTGTATATTTGCAGAAGTTTGAAGCGGTGGCCGGTTGGGGAAGGACCATCGTTTGTTGCGAAGATGTGCGATTTCTTAGATCTAGTTGAATTTATTAAGTGATTTGATGATGATTCATTGAGAATTGTAGCGTTCATGGGACGTTTGGCTTTGAAACGATCAGTGTTTATTGGAATAGTAATTGTAATGTGAGCTTTCTAGAAATGAAGGGCAGATTACCGACAATGTCAATTTGGTTGATCTTGGATGGATCAAGTTAATCTGTGGTAGATTGTGATGCTCCCGAGGAAGATTTTAGGATGTGTTCTGATGCAGCGTTTTTGGGTGATTGCCTATGGGTTACGGCGGTTGAATATTTTTTATTAAAATTACTCCACTTATGGCTTAGTATTAGCAGTTGAGGTATTTGCTTTGAGGATTTAGAAATGTTATTTGTATGAAGATAATTGTTGTTTAATTTGATTATAAAGGCTTGAGAAAATCATTTCAGAAAAGGAGAATATTATTGACAATGTTTTGGGTCGAAAGTCTTCGGATTTGTTATGTATATTTTCATAAGAAAAAGCGGAAGCATGTGGGTCCTTAGCCCTCAGTGGTAAGATTCGATTTAGATTCTTTGGTAGAGAATCTGATTTGAAATCCGATTTTAGGACGTTGATTATGTGGAGGTTTTGTTGATTCCTGTGATTTTGGAAAAGTGGCGGCTTCGATTGGATCAGTCTGAAATCTCACGGAGTAAAAGGAGATTTTGTCAATGAAGAAGTAGGTAGGTGGATCCATTCTCAGCCTATGCGTATGCTATTCAGGATCAGAGTTGCGTGAAGAGTTTGTGCTGCAATGTTTTCTGTCTTTGTTTTGAGCAGAGAAGTTGTAGAGTTATTGGTGAATAATTTCTGCCAAGATTAGGCTCCGAAGCGAGCTCCTATCTGCGGATAATGCTTTTGTGAAGAAAGAAGTGAAGATCCTTTTGTTCGAGCGGTCATGAAGCTAGACGCAATCAAGTAGAGCCTCGATTGTCGGATGGAAGCTCAGGGAGCAATTGAGGTTGTCAGCAGCTATTATGGAGTTGAAGTAATCTAAGTTTGTTAAGAACATCGAAGATTCTTCACCGGCGGAGTGGCGAGTTGATTATGCGTCTCGTGCCTAAAGGTAGAAGCCAAGAGGAAGAAGCCTTCGAGATTTTGTTTTAGTTTGCGTTGGACAGTGAGGAATTTGGTGGCATCTTGGATGATGATGGATAAGCTGCTGAATTTGGCTCTTTGCTTGCTGATAAGAAAGTCATTCTTGAGTTTGGTCGTTGACACATTATCGAGATGAGAAAATTGCACGATATTCTAATTTTGAAGCCCTTGTTTGCGATTAGAAGCAGATGATTGATCAGAGTTGCGCAGTGGAATTGTGTGGATTCACAGTTATCGGTCACAATATTTGATTTCAGAATTGAAGCAAGAGATCAGTTTGCAACCCGATTGGATGTTCAAGAAGAGCGGTTAGATGTTTCTGAAAGCATATTGAAGAAAAGAACTTCTAGTTTTGGGGGCAAATGATGGATTGAGGTTGAGGTTCGATAGGCCTTTTGAGGTTTTGCAATGAATTGGAGAGGTGGCCAAGAGATTGGCATTATCCCGAGTTTGGCAGATCGTGATGATGGTTTTGTGTATGTATGTTGAGAGAAATATGGGTTGATTATTGGCATGTAATCAAGTGTGAATTGTTACTGATTTTAGAAGCTACTTTATGTTGAAAATTTGATTCTGATATTGGGATAGAAAGATCAGGTGTTGATAATCAGATTTTTGGAGGAATATTTTGATCAAGGTTAAGTTCGGAAGAATTGTTGTTATTTGTTCAAGAATTAATATGCGTAAATTTCGAGGACGACATTTTTATAAGGAGGGGAGAGTGTAATATTTCGGATCCCAATTGGATTATTTTAATATTAATTATGATTTTGGGTATTTCGAAGGTGGTGAAAGTAAATTAAAATATTCTAAAATTTTGGGGAATGATCGGGATTTTGGAGCAGCGCCCGAGGCGCGCCTATACTGTTGTTTAGAATCCGATTTGGATTTTAAAAATAAAGATAATAATAATAATAATAATAATAATAATAATAATAATAATAATAATAATAATAATAATAATCGTAAGATAAAAAAAACGAAGAAGAAAGAAAAAGAAAGGGGAGAAAGGAGTCAGGGAGAGAGGGAGAAGAGGAGAGAGAGGGGAAAAGGGGGGCTAGGGTTCGAGCACGAAGAAGAAGGAGGAGGAAGAGGAGAAGGGTGAGGAAGGCGGCGGCGGCGGTAGCGTCGTAGGTGAACGGTGATCGATGGTGGTTGTGGGTGTGGCCGCGATTGTTGCGGCAGTTACGAGTTGAGGCGGCGGCGGCGGCGTTGGGTGAGGAAATCGATGTCGGAAGAGTCGACGGCGGCCTTTTGGGGTGGTAGCGGCGACGTCGGTGGTCGCAGTGGGGAGCGGAGGCTACGGCGTGCGGTGGCAGTTCGAGCGGTGCGAGGGGAGAGAGAGGACAACGAAGTCGTTCGATGGGAGAGAGGAGGCAACAGCGCAGCGGCTTCGGCGTCGGAGCGGCTGGGTGAGGCGGAGGAGGCTGGCGATGGCCACGTGAGGTGGCGCGGTGGTGGTGCGGCGACAGAAAACCGGTGACAGCAGTGGCAACGGCGCGGTGGCCGTGTGTAGAGGAGAGAGGCGGGCTGTGTGCGCGGGGTGCGTGGGGCAGGAGAGAGAGAGGTACAAATCAGGTGCTTCGGGACATCATTTCTTCAGATCTGCGGAGTATAATGTCAAGGCAAGTATCCTCTAGCCATATTCTTGGTCTGATTTAATTTCTTATGCATTTTGACTACTATGGAAGATTTTACTAACATACATGTATTTTTATATATCCATAATTTATCAATTATGTACATGCATGTATATTTTATCGGTTGTGCGGTGGTTTTGTACTGGTATTTATGATTTGGAGGGATTTTGGACACTCGGACGATATATATGTATGTTTGTGTATCCGTATATTGTGGAACCATGAACCAGGCCGTGCGTTGGTCCACACGCACGCTGCCGGGGGTGGGATCACTACAGGACCATGGTGGTCCGAGACCCTAGGGGTCGATTTGTGATCCGAGGCAATGGCTATTATTGGTGCTGCTCCCGATGGGGAGGCTTAGTCCCAACGGGGACGTATATGATAGGCTACTTTTGCCGGAAGGAAGGTTGAGATATTTTGTAGCTGACCTTCCCCACTGTGTATTTAATTAAGAACCATCGTAAGGAATTGACGAAAAACTAATATATTCGAACGTTCTAATATATAACTAAAACTTGATGTTGCACCTAAAGCCGCGGGTGGAAAAACATAGTGAGCAAGTTCCTTTCTATGGGAGACAAAGTACATGGATGGCCTTGAGCTACTGGCCTAAACCGTAGCCGACCCTTGAACTGTTGGCTTAAATCGCTGCAGATATAGCCGTGGTTACCGGACGAGGATAACCCTTCCTCAAGTTGGTATCATTGATCTTTGGTTCTTCGATTTCGTGCATGCTTTATATTTCTGCATGTGTTGCGTAGACGACGATTTGAGATACGTGGTTTGGCCTACGGATGGGTGATAGGAATGTCTCGTACGTACTGATGTGATAAACCCGGAATGTGTTTTAATTTATGTTTTAGTTCCGACAGTCTTCTCTTGATTTCTGCATTATGAGTTTTAGATCTGGACGACGGTATGTGCCCCACGCGGATGTGGTGACGGTCGTAATTACATAATGTGACCTCGGATCATATGATATGATATCGTCTCCGAGATTTTACCTGATCGTGATTTATATGATTTTGTCCATGAGGGACAGTTAATACGGACGACGATTTAGTATGAGACATCTCCTCGATTTTTAGGGATTTCATAGACATTGTGTTTTATTTTACGTGATTGCTATGCGATATCTCTACTTCTGATTTATGTGTACCGTTTTATACGATTGTTGATACTTACTGAGTTCTAGGCTCATGTTTTCATGTTTTATCCCTTCAGACCAGTGGCTTGGATACGCTTGTAGAGCTTGGACGTTGTCTGATGCGGCAGATCTCTATCGGTGAGTGGAGATGTTCATATTTGTTATATTTCTAATCTCGAGGATTTATTATGGTTTTGTCTATGGCCGGATGAGGGCCTTGATCCATGTTAGAATATGTTTGGAATTATCGCGTTATGTTAATGAGTTATTGTAATGTTGAATACCTCCCATGCGATATTTGGATGACAGGTCATATATTGTGTTTGTCCGGATTTATGTCCGATGAGATCTTGTGCAGGGTTTATCATGTTGGGTCCTGTATGTGTTCGGATTGTCAAACCCGGGTTGGGTTCTTATGGTTAATAGAATATATATATTATTGATTTTATTTTGACCTGCGAATATTGTGTCCTTGGGTCGTGACAAATTGATTGACCGAAAACCGGAAGCATAGGTTTGAATTTGTGTACTGAATTCTTATGGGAATAGGTTGAGGAAGTTAAGACAACTAGAACTCTTAAGAGATTCGTTCTTAGGCTTGGTTTAAATTTTCTTAAACTGTTGAATATTTCTTTTTCCTTCCACTGATTTCTTGTCCTTATAACATTGTGTTTGTCTTGATTATAGGATGGCTAATAGACAAGGTAGAAGAAATAATCGTGGTGGTGCTAGTACGCCCTATGATAGAGAGGCTGTTTATATCGATCTGTTGGAGAGGATGACTAATGTAGTCAGATCTGTCGAGCAAAGACACATGGCTCCGGATCCTGCACCCGAGCCAGCTCCGGCACTTCTTGCTCCTACGACTTATGACAGATTCACAGCGGAACGAGCACCGGACTTCCTAGGAAAGCCTAATTCTGTAGAAGCGGATGTGTGGTTAAAGAGGATGAAGAAGATATTCGCTGTGATTGGGTGTATCGATCGGGAGAAGGTCACCTTCGAGGTGTATAAACTAGAGGGTGAAACTGATAGCTGGTGGAGCATGCGGAAGAGGGCGATGGGAGTACCCAATGATGTCTTTACTTGGGAAATGTTTGAGGATGCTTTTATGGAGAAATACTTTCCATCCAGCCTCTGAGATCAGAAAGAGCAAGAATTTATGAGGTTGAGACAAGGAAATATGACAGTGAAGGAGTACGATGCTAGATTTACTGAATTATCCCGTTTTACGTCCTTCTACATAGATGATGAGCAAAGAAAGGCGAAGAAGTTCCAACAAGGGTTATGGGATGATATTAGGAAGTCTCTGTCAATTTTAAAACTCTAGATTTATGTTGAAATTCTGGATAGGGCAGTGATCTATGAAAAAGAAGCGGAGACAAAGAGATTTTATACAAAGAGAACCGCTAGCTGGGCGGGAGTTAGTTCCGGATCTGCTGTGGGATCTTTTGGACCGTCCAAGAGGACTAGGACAGGTGACAAGGGAAAGAGTGTTGTATCGGCTCAGTCAGTGACCGGTTCTAGAGTATCGGCTGAAGATTGTACCTTTTGTGGGAGGAGACACCCGGGGCAAGCATGCCGTAAGATATCGGGAGCATGTTTCAAATGTGGACAGTAGGGCCATCAGATCAAGGACTATCCGCTACCTCTGAGGTTAGAAGGAAAGAAGCCTATTATCTCGGCAAAGGCCTTCATAGTGACTATTCAGAACCTGGAGGCATCTCCGAATGTCGTGGAAGGTACTCTTTCTGTTTATGGAGTTTTTGCATCTATATTGTTTGACTTGGGATCTACCCACTCCTTTGTTTCTCCACGATTTGCATGCTGCATTGTATTTGTCCTGTATATTTTGGATTGTGAATTTTCTGTGTAACTCCATTTTAATCCCCGTGATCACGGATGTTATGTATCCTGGATGTATAGTTGAGGTGAATGGAAAATGTTTGGTTGTGGATTTGGTGTTATTGAACATGTGGGATTTTGATGTGGTTTTAGGGATGGACTGGCTGGCCAAATATCATACCAGTATTAACTGTTTTCTGAAGAGAGTTTGTTTTAATATTCCTGGAATGGAACCCTTTTTCTTTCAGGGCATTAAGAGAAAGGGGGTACCTATATTAATCTCTGCTTTACATGTCGTGCATTTGATGAAAAGTAGATATAAAGCTTACTTAGCATATGCCTGCACTACTAGGAGTTATAGTATGCCAACTAAGGACATCCTGGTTGTCAATGATTTTGATGATGTATTTCCAGAGAAGTTACCTAGATTACCTCCACATCGGGAAATTGAGTTTGAAATTGCTATTGTTCTTGGTGTTAGTCTAGTTTCTAAGGCCCCTTATCATATGGCTCCGGCTAAATTGAATGAGTTAAAGTTACAATTACAGGAGCTATTAGACAAGGGCTTTATCAGACCGAGTGTATCTCCTTGGGGTGCACTGGTACTATTCGTAAGGAAGAAAGATGGGTCATTGCGGTTGTGTGTTGATTATCGTAAGTTAAATAAAATCACGATTAAAAATAAATACCCTCTACCGCATATTGATAATTTATTTGATCAGTTGGAAGGATCTCGGGTGTTCTCGAAGATTGATTTGAGGTCCGATTATTATCAATTGAGGATCAAATCGGAAGATGTGGCTAAGACTGCTTTTCAGACACGTTATTTCCATTATGAGTTCCTTGTTATGCCTTTTGGCCTTACGAATGCTCCAACTGCTTTTATGGATCTGATGAATAGGGTGTTCAGGCCGTACTTGGATAAATTTGTGGTGGTATTCATTGATGATATCCTGATTTATTCAAAGGATTATAAGGAACACAAGATTCATTTGAGGATAGTATTTCAAGTGCTCCGCAAGGAAAAATTGTATACTAAGCTAAGTAAATATGAATTCTGGCTTGAGAGGGTGATGTTTTTGGGGCATGAAATTTCTGATGGTGGTATTTGTGTGGATCCAAGTAGAGGCTGTTACAAATTGGGGCAGGCCGGCTTCTGTGACTGAGGTTAGGAGCTTTCTGGGCATGGCGGGATATTACAAGCATTTTGTAGAGAATTTCTCATAGATTGCTATGCCTTTGACTCAATTGCTGAAGAAGGAGGCTAAGTTTGTGTGGACTGAGGGGTGTGATCTGAGCTTCCAGGATCTAAAGGATCGCTTGACTACCGCTCCAGTGTTGATTATTCTAGAAGGTTCAGGAGGCTTTGAGGTATACTGTGATACCTCTAAGGCAGGTCTAGGATTTGTATTGATGTAGCACGGTAAAGTTGTAACTTATGGATCTAGGCAACTGAAAGTGCATGAGAAGAACTACCCTAGTCATTATCTGGAGCTTGCTGCTGTTGTTTTTGCCTTGAAGATTTGGAGACATTATTTGTATGGTGAAAAGTTTCTTGTGTACTCTGATCATAAATGTTTAAAATACATGTTTTCACAAAAAGAACTTAACATTAGGCAAAGAAGATGGCTTGATTTTTTAAAGGATTATGACTGTGAGATACAGTATAAGCCAGGGAAGGCCAACATAGTTGCGGACGCATTGAGTCACCGATCGGGGTATGTGACGCACTTACAGATCAAACAGATGAAAATGTTGGATTATCTGAAACAATGTGACATCCAACGTTATGCTAAAGGTGATAGAATGCTCCTGTCGTATCTTCAGATCCAACCGAAAGTAGTCAGTGCGATTAAAGACAAGCAAGTGAATGATCCGTTCCTTATGGATGTTGTAAATGATCTGAATAAAGAATCTTGAGCTAATTTGAACGTCCGGACTGATGGAGTGTTGAGGTTTAGAGACCGATTATGCGTGCCAAATGATAGAGAATTGAAGGAGAAGATTTTGAAGGAGGCTCACCGATCCCAGTATACGATTCACCCCGAGATGAATAAAATGTATTAGGATCTAAAAAAAACTTTCTGGTGGAGGAACATGAAGAGAGAATTATGGCTTATGTGGAGAAATATCTAGTATGTCAGCAACTGAAAGTTGAGAGGATGAAGCCTTCTGGATTGTTACAGCCTATGCTGATCTCGAGCTGAAAATGGGAAGATATTGTTATGGACTTTGTATCGGGTTTACCGAGGACTCCTAAGAATCATGGCACCGTTTGGGTTATAGTTGATCGGCTGAGAAAATTAGCCCACTTCTTGGAGATCGGGGCGACCTATTCACGTGATAGGTTGGCTCCGTTATGTGTGAACGAGATCGTGAGGCTTCATGGAGTTTTCGCCTCCATTGTATTTGATAGAGATCCACGTTTTGTCTCGAGATTTTGGGAGAGCTTGCATAAAGAGTTGGGGATAGAGTTGAAATTCAGTACTGCGTATCACCCCCAGACTGATAGACAATCTGAGCGTACGATTTAGATTCTTGAAGATATGTTAAGGGCCTCTATTTTAGAGATGAAAGGAACTTGGGACACTTATCTGGCGCTAGCTGAATTTACTTATAATAACAGCTATCAGGTTAGTATCGGCATGGCATCTTTTGAGGCGTTGTATGGGAGAAAATGCAGGTCGTCGATTCACTGGGAGGAGACTGGAAATAAAAAGATTTTGGCCGCAGAGATTGTGAAGGAAACAGCAGAGAAGATTAAACTAATCCATGATAATCTAAAGATTACCCAAAGCAGACAGAAAAGTTATGCAGATAGGAGGAGGATAGAATTAAACTTTGAAGTAGGAGATCTTGTATTTCTGAAAGTCTCACCGTCTAAGGGAATGTTCCGGTTTGGAGTAAAGGGAAAGCTGAAGCCGTAGTTCATTGGTCCTTTTGAGATTCTGGAAAGGATCGAGGAGGTATCCTACAGGTTGGTGTTACCACCTAATTTGACGGGCGTACACGAAATATTTCATATATCAATACTTTGAAAGTACGTCCACAATCCTACACACGTGATTGACTACGGATCCTTGGCTATCGACAAGGATTTGTCCTACATCGAGGAACCACTACAGATTCTGGATCGAAAGGATTAGAGGTTGCGTATAAAAACCATTCCCCTGGTGAAGACACTTTGGAAAAATCATTCACCGGAGGAGGCTACTTGGAAGTGCCAAGAGGAAATCCGAAGCAAATATTCCCACTTGTTTTCTTGAGGTATGTAACTTTGTCTAATTTCGAGAACGAAATTTCCTTAAGTGGGGGAGAGTGTAAGGCCCCGGGATCAAAAATATGATAATTGAGAATAATTAAAATGATGATAATCATTAAGAGGCCAAGCATGCATTGAAAAAATGGGGGTTAAAAGTAAAAATGTTAAAAAATACCTGAGTTCAGTAAGCAGCAGGGGTGCGCCTGCAGTGCGCTCGAGGCGCGGCAGCGAGCACAAAATCCAGTACCTAGCCGCTCATCGTGCGCCAACCACACTCGAGTGAGCCCCTGGCAGAAACCTGGCGATCGCCGCATGCTCGTTGGGCACTCGAGGCGACGCTGGTAGAATGTAGCGCGCTCGTGATACGCTCGAGCGTGGTCCTGATTTTTTGTTCACGTCCTAATTTCGTTTTTGTTATAAATAGAAGGGGGAAAAGGAGAACGAGAGAGCAGCCGAGGCACGAACGAAGAGGAGGAAGAAGAGAAGAGGAAAAAGAGGAAATCACTCATTCTGATCCACTTCAGGTAAAAATAACGGTAGATCGAGCTCATGCAAGTATACTTCGGATATTATTTTTCGTTTTTATCGTTTTCTCTTACTTCAAAATTGATGAAAATGCTCTAAAACTTTATTGTTGCACGTTTAAAGTAAACAAAGTATGTTTCCCTCGATTGTTCGGTTAGATTTTGTATTTACCCATGTGTATTGTGAGATTTGGCTTCAATTTCATGAACAAGCATGCAATTAGTGTTCGATTTGGTTCCGGAAGCATGTGATGAAACCCTAACTCGAAAATATTAGGGATTTTTGGTTAAATTGCATGATTTAGTATATGTATATTGATTTATGGCATTGATTTCATGAATAAACACATATTTGGTGATCGATTTGAGTCCGAAAGTTTTAGCGAAGGCCTAGGTACAAAAATGAAGGGGTTTTAATGATTTTTAACCGTAGCTCTTGTTTTATAAAAGTTAATTGGCACTAAAATGAAGCTCCTGGTATAATTTGTTTTTGAAAATTTTACACAGACTTTTACCGATGAATTTCCATGCACTTCCGAAGTAAAACTGAAGGGTTTTTAGACCGTAACTGTATGTTCTGAACGTTCTGAAGTTAACTGAAGGGAAATTGTGAAACTCTGATTACGAAAGAAGGTTTTCAATTAAGAAGTTATTTCTGATACTATTATTTAGGACTTAGGACTGATTACAGTCAGGTTAGGTTCTCCGGTATTTCTTAAAACTTTACGGTGGTGATAGAGAATAATTTTGTCCATGGAGTTATATGTGGTCCGTCCTTCCTCTGCTCGTTATGGTCAAAAGGAAAGTTTTGTTTCTAGCCTACCTTCGGGAGGCACACTGTACTGATCCCTTGGGACGGGATCTTCTATCACTATTTATAGTCTTGGATTGTGAGGAAATGTACACAATCTATCCTCAATTATTCGCGCCTCAGCTAGTAGGGTATACTGGCAGGGTCTGTTATTGCTCTGTTTTGTACCACCGTTACTGTTCTGTACTACTGTTCTATTCCGATCACTGTTCTATACTGATATATAAAGAGAAGTTTATTTATTTTTAATACAATTTACTTACTTACCAAATATATATATATATATATATATAAAGAGAAGTTTCTAACTCTGCTTTCTGATTCTGCTTTCTGAATTATACTGATTTCTGATTTATGATTTCTGATTCTTGAGTTTAATATCGTCAAATTATATTTTCTCTAATTTCTAGGTTATATTCCGTTTAACCATTCTTTTTCTGTATAGTTTCATGACTATTCTGCATAACTGCATGTACCTTGTTGGGCTCCAAGTCACTATTTTATTATTTTTTTCCCTCCAAATAAGACTGTAGAGTTAGTACCTGACGAGAAAGAGTGACTGAAAGCATCTTCTAAAGGCTTTTGAAGATCTGAAGCATTTTGGAGCTATTTTGGGAGAATCATTTGGATGCAAATATTTGACTTGATATGTGATTTTGTATATGGATTCTATATCTATGGATATTTATGTATATGTGGATTTTGTATAGAAATACATGTGATGGTAAAAAGGAAAACTATACTTCTGCAGGTTAATAGTTCATCTTCCGTTCTATATAACAATCTTTATAGATTTGAAGGATGCATTTATGACTGGAATCGATACAACTTACACGGTGCTAGAATGGGCAATGACAGAGTTTTTAAGGAACCTCCAAGTTTTAAAAGAACTACAAGGTTAATAGTTTAGCTTCCGCTTTATATAACAATCTTTATAATTTTGAAGGATGCATTTATGACTGGAATCGATACAACTTACACGGTGCTAGAATGGGCAATGACAGAGTTTTTAAGGAACCTTCAAGTTTTAAAAGAACTACAAAATGAAATCAGGGAAGTTGTCAAAAGCAATGCCAAAGTATCCGAGGATGATTTAAAAAAAATAAAGTATCTAAAAGTAGTGATTAAAGAGACTCTTCGTTTACATTCTCCACTCCCCCTTTTGTTACTCCACAAGTCAAGCGAAGGCATTAAAACAAAGGGATATGACATTGATGTTAGGACATAAGTTATTATAAATGCTTGGGTAATCCAAAGAGACCCTACTTATTAGGAAGAGTCAGGGAAGTTTTATCCTGAAAGGTTCTCTAATTCTATAATTAACTTTAAAGGTAATGACTTTCAACTAATACCATTTGGAGCAGGAAGGCGTGGGTGTCCGGGAATATCATTTGCCACGATCGTTATTGAGTTCACCATTGCGAATATCATCCACAAGTTTGATTGGTGTTTGCCCGTTGGAGGAAGGGATGACTTGGACATGAGTGAAACCATTGGATCTCTGTCCATAGAAAAATTCCCCTTCTTGCTGTTGCAACTCCGCACTCTCATTTCTAAATGATTATGTGTGAAACACTACTACGAGTTAGCACTATATATTAGTTACCAAAAAAAAAAAAGAATTAGCACTATATGTTTGTATAACTTGATGTACAAAATATATTTATAGTTTTAAATGATGGAAATAAATAAATGAATGTTAATTTACACTAATTCTGGATGGCATTTTGATAATTTTCTAAGGTGGTAAGCTATTAAAATTATGTCATTGGCAAACTTTTCAATTCCTTTCGTGTGACAGAGGGTCATTGCGATTCTCGCCAAATTTTCAATATGCCATCACAGAAAGTGACAATTACGCTAGCTTATGTGAAGCTTGTATGTCTCACCTCAGCCCACATGCGTTGACTTGAGTTAAATGCTACACAAAATGTTAGCCATATTTGCAATATAATTAAATAAATTTATATTTCATCCCATGATTGGGCAAAAACTCCGCTATTTGGCCCTAAACCTTGTGAGTTCATCAAACATGAAGGAAAATCATCCGAAATCAAAACAATGCACAAGTTTATGGCCCATAGGCCAAAATACATACAAATTGAAATAAGTAAGATAAGCCAATAAAAAACATATCCTAATTTGTTTTAGTTATAGTATAATTTCAAAAATACAAATAAACCAACTTATAGCTAATCCATTTCAAAACTCCTCCGGTCCATAGCCCTGTAAGTGATCTATGCCTGTTTAACTGAAAGGTAATAAATATGATAAAAGTGAGTGTAAACCTAAGAATTAGTGATAAACGTTACCAATGTTGGCCTGATGTCAAAGATTAAACTATAAAATCTGACCCTATAGTCTATCTTGTTTGTCACTATTCAAAATCTGTTAGTAGGAAGATAATATATCATATCTTATAGATGAGGAAAACTATTATTTTTCTAACACATAGATGTTAGGTTATATTTTCATTTATAAATTAACATATTATAATATATCTAAATATATCTTATCTATTCCCTATAATTACTCTTATAAAAAATAGTTGACAAAACTGAGCAAACTTTCAGAATATGAAAACATAAAAACTTGGCATAAACTTGGCTGTAGAGTTTTTCTTCATCATATTTTTGCAAGAAGGACATGCAAGCCCAAACATTCAAAATATGCTTTTATTAAGACATTATGGTACAAACATTTTAAAATCTCATGAACTATGAATAAATATAATATAAAGGCACATCAAACTCAAGAGAAGTAATAAAATATTATACACATGTATATTTGAAATAAAAATCAAGAAAAACTTCTAAAAATATAAGTAAATATATTAATAAAGACTTTAGATGTGCTTTCTATAAGTTGATTTTACCAAAAACTAGCTCAAATTGCTTTAAATTCTATTCCTAATTTATTTCTCTATCTTCTCCGCTTCTCTATCTATTTTCTCTCTAAAAATTCAAGAAAAGAATGGGCTAAAAAAAGATGGAAGCCCTTCAATAGTAAAATACACATGCACTAGTCATGTGTATATTAGGGGTGAAGACTATAACTCTCCTTGCACATTCACAAATTAGTTGTGTATCAAGCATTAAGTTATTAGAACAAATATACACAAGTGTCCTTTATGCACATATCCAATATGAAAATAGTACCTCAAATACTCTTATGCATGGCTTATTCATCTCTCAAGCACCAACTGTACTACTATTAGTGCATGAGGGCATAGACATTATTTCCTTAATTATTTGATTGCCCATCTAAACCCATAATTGTCCTTATTAATTCACTTAATTTAGTTAAATTATCATATCAAGTGTCATTTTAGTACTTGTATGTTATACTCATGCCTAACATGACTCAATAATTCTTCAAATGGACTAGGCACCCATAAATTCAAATACAACATGTGCCATATGGCATGGGCCACCTTTGAGACAACCCACCTATGCTGTGATAATAAAGTAGCCGAAACACTTTCTCCCATCCATCATCATGCCAAAATCTCTATTGATAATTCTTGAGCCCATGAATACATAAAAGTCGAAACACATATTCATAAAAGCATCCACAAATACATCCCAATAGATCTACTTATTCTTGAGCCGCAGAATCTATTTCTTCATGGGCCAACAATGGTCTGCTTCTCCTTCAAGCTTGAAGGAGGCAAAGACAACTTCCTCCTCCTCCAGATAGAAGATAATTTGAAAATCGCCTTAATTTGATAGATTTAAATCTCTACCTTCATGGTATTGGAACCTCCCATAAACTCTTAACACCCTCTCGTTTGTGAATTGATCATAAGCTATCACAGCTACCCTTGGGTTTGCTATTGCCACTTATAGATTTTGCAGCCTTTGAGCCATCGGCTCTATCACATCCGCCATTTTGACCATGACGGTGATGTATTCCACTTCCTTGTCGAGGCGAGAGCTCGGTCCAAATCCAATTTTCCCAATAAATATCTTTCAATCCTATTATAAAATAGTTATTTAAATTAATTTCTCAAATCAAATAAGATGCCCTCCTTACAACTATTGTGATACCATTTCTGTCATGTCCCAGATCTTGAAACTGAATTTGTTTTATATTAATTTAATTATTAACTTAAATTAGTTTAGACCTTAATACTCAAAAGTCCACCAATATAATAAAATTTCAAATAAACATCACATGTGAATATGCAAATCAAATATTGATAATTGATCCAAAATATAATAATCAATCAAATTATAAAATCTAAAACATATCTGCAAGTGGTTCCAAAAATCAATAATAATCTAACCTTGAAATATTCATAAGAAATATTCATAAAGATAGGTATCATAATAATATTAGAGTAAACTAAATCATAACCTAATCGAATTATTGGAAACTAACTGAAGTTATATATCACCATAAACTAAAAATAATATAATCTAAATAAGTTGGAGTTATCCTAAACTATTGTTCTAATTACATGATACAAAACTTAAATCTAAAATCCTAAACTACTATTGATTGTCCATCCGTTCAATTCAATCATCTATAAATATTGCTCCCAACCCTATAATCTAAAAGGTTTGTGGAAAAACTAAAGAAAGAGTTATGTAATTTTTATTATTGAATTTATACTTTACATCAAAATAAATTGGAATAAAACATTAACCAAGTCAAAAATAATGGCATAATTCAAATCATACATAATTCCTTTAAGTTGATGATCACTTTCCTTTTTTTATATCGTGCATTAAATAAAAATGCTCAAATCATGCACAAACTTTGAAACAATGATCAATCAGTGGCTTCACCAATAAAGAGGTGGCTAATCAAAACTTGGATTATATATATATTTATATAGCTAAAGGCTATACGCTATTATCTGAGGCTCATAGGTGGGTCATCATTTATATAATCCTACAGATGAGACTAAATATCACTTTCTACATATAAATGAGAGGCTTAAATCTAGATTATTACTATAATATTGCAATACTTGGTTCCTAACTGATTTAATTTGATATCATCAGTTTATTTTGTATATATGAGGAATAATTGTGTAATGTAAAATTTGAAGAAAATCTAGAGCAAGGAAACAGCTTTGCGCCTGAGGTGTGCCCGACGCATGCTTGAGCACGGATTTTAGATTGTGGGGTGCCCGAGGCAATGCTCGAGCACTGTCCTCAAGGCACACCCAAGGCGATGCTCATGCGTAGGAAGGATTTGGGTGCAATACTGGATGTGCACCCAAAGCGGTGCTTGTGCGCCGAAATGCCTATATAAGGCTTGACAAGTACTATTTGATCATTTTTTGTAGGAAAGAAGTGAAAGGAGAGGTAAAGAGAAGGAGAAGGAAGAGAGAGAAAGAGGAGAAGAGATAGTTCAAAGTACTCTTTTATTAGATCTATTTAATTAGAGGTTAAAATAACTATCCTTGCACCCTATTCTTAGACTATTTTTATTTTTGATTATTTTTATTTATATTTGGTGAATTTAATATATATACATGTTATTTTACTTACCATATTTGTTTCTCTCGTGCATATATGTCCTTTTTAACAGTTATTTTGGGGTTTTTCTTTGATTTTGTCAATATTTAAGGATTTTGTTTATTTTATAAAAAATAGATAAATATTTTGAGATGTTATATTATTATATTTATAAAAAAAAAGTCATGAACACCTGTATATGGGCCGTGCATGTAATATTCATACATTCTTGCTTTAAGTCAGGCTCTATTTTTATTATGTGATTCAATATGTGATCTTTTTCAAGAAAAAAGATTTGTAATTTGACTTTTCAAGTGGAAGCTTCAACATTTTTCACCAGATAAGAAAAACTTTGTAATATGTGATATAAAGACCCTCCCCTATTATATTTTTATAAAAATTATCATAAGAAATTGAACGAATATGGTGGTAAGATTTGTAGACAAATTTTGTTAGACAAATTTGTGAAGTGCACTCAATACCATGGGTGGTAAAAAATAGTGACTTCGTTCCCATATATAGAAGATAGTATGTAGACAGTCCTACCCATGGGTCTAAATAATAGTTGATATGGTTTAAAGTTATCAGGAGTATGTATAACTATTTTTCAAGTTAGTCTTTTGATTTTTGATTCTCCAATTTGTACATATTTTAATTTTTGATATGTTTTATCTGCATTAAATTATATTTGAGACTTGATTGACATTCGTAGGTTTCGTCTATAGTTGGGATTCAATTGGTCTTGTATAATAGGAAATTATGAATTTCTTTTTAGATTCATTTTGAATTATACTTTTAAGTACAAGATCAGATTTGGACTTTCATTGACGAGTTTATGGATTATGGTTTTATATATTTTGTATATGTTTATCGACTCTCATCCTGATTTTAGACGCATTTATTATCATATTATATATTAATACTTATTATGATTTTGGCTTATATTTTCATTATTCTAATCCATTCAAATTAGTGGGTTTCGGATACGTTGGTGGGAGCTTGGATGTGTATATGATAAGAAGTTTTATCTACTCAAGCTAACAATGATTTTTCATTGGGCGAAAACAGTGCAACAGATATATTATGATTAGATAGAGTTTGCCTTTAGTATGTATTAGTTAGAATTAACTTTGATTCTCTTTGTTTTATTTTATCTGCATGGCATGTAATGTGAAGATTGGGATCTACCTAACTAATATGCTCTACTTCCAAGGCTGTATATAACTTGAATTTAGAATATAGGTTGTATAAATTCTTTTATCTCAGCATACATACTACTTACCAAAAAAGAAATTTTATCTACTATTAATGAGCATCAGTCTGTTGTTCAAATTGTAATTGTGTTAGTTATATTTTGTGTATAACTAACACAATTGGGTCATTGGGGTTATGATTTTATATGTGATCAATTGGGTCATTTTATTATTTGGTGATGTATGTGGTTGTTTAGTGTCTAATGTGTGGTTTGATCGTATTGTGGGTTTGTTGCTTTTACTTGTGATATTGTGAAGTTGGTTACGATTAATTTATTATTTGGATGAGTTATCTGTTGAGATCCTATGGTTAATT
Source organism: Nepenthes gracilis (assembly GCA_033239525.1). Classification (NCBI taxonomy): domain Eukaryota; kingdom Viridiplantae; phylum Streptophyta; class Magnoliopsida; order Caryophyllales; family Nepenthaceae; genus Nepenthes; species Nepenthes gracilis. Next base: position 1,268,233 of record BSYO01000023.1, read on the forward strand.
TGTATTCTAATTAATTATATGTGAATGTTTAGGCTGTCTAGTTTGTGTCAGGTCATGTTAGAATCTTGAATTTATTTTTGGTTATTATTTTACATTTGGCATTTTAATTTTGATGGGTTGAAGTTATTTATTCTTATAAAGACATGCTTTGGTTCAGAGCCATGATAGAGAATGGTATTAGAAAAAAGTCATTAGAAGAGGTGTTTTGGGTTAATTTGAGGAAATAATCATTACGATATTTTGTATGATAGATATTATACTGGTAGATAATAGAGATTTAGGATGTGGATGATTGGGTTCAAACTGTGAGGATGATTATCTTGCGATGATGGTTGCATAAGTGACATTATGGACTATATGATTAAGTGATAAGACGAAGACTTAGCTGCCATGAGGAGAATGGCTAACCAAGGGCATGGAAAGATGCCCTTTATCTGTTCTAAGAGCAAGCATGTCCTAGAACTTTTGGGAGAAATTCAATTCTATCAAAGCTAAAAATTTGATCCTATTGAAGAGTGGAGAAGGTATTTGAGGTAATTGATTTTTTTAAGGAAGATAAAGTTAAGTTCGCTGCCTATAAGTTGGAAAAAGAGGTGAGTCTGTGGTGGGCCACTCAACATCAAATTTTGGGAATGGAGGATGAAGAAATATTATGAAATTTCTTTGTCGAAGTATTCATGGAGAAATTATTTTCATCTAATGTTCGGGAGAACAAGGAAGATGAGTTTTGCCGATTGAAGCAATAAAACAAGACAGCGATGGAATATGATTCAAAATTTATGGAGTTATCTTGTTTTGCTCCCCATGTGGTGGTGGAGAGCCCAGAAGCTTTTACAAGGGTTGCAAGATTCAATCTGAAAACAATTGGTGCCTCTTCGACTTCAGACATACTGCGAAATGCTTGACAGGCCATGCTTATTGAGCAAGTGCAGCTAAGGGAGATGTATTTTAAAAGGAGATCATAGGGTAGAGGCTAAAGTTCAATGGCCAAAGGCTCCTAATCAAAGTCCAAGGTTATCAATGCTTGCACATCCACACATTGACTCTTTAAATCCGGATGAGGAGCAGATAATTTTTGATTTTCTAAGTTCTTTACTGAACTTGATATCGGTCTCTCAACTTGATCACTTTAGCAATTTGGATGAATTAGTGGCGGGACTCCGTAATTTCCATTCACTTAATATAGAAGGGCGACGTGAGTCGGAGATGCACCACAATCAAGTCCACACGGTGCATGACAGTAATTGGAGCCAAGCCAAATCAAAGAGGAAGCAGAAAAAAGCCTCAAAGATCTCTAATGGCTCTCCAATTATTTATTGATGTTGGTTTTGCTTTTAGCAATCATCACAAGAAGCTTGATCTCTTTTGGCAGAAGTTTCTGGATTTCGTTTTCTCAATCTGGTTGGATGCAATGCTGATCCTGGATCCTGAAGCATTGCTATCACTGCTGAATTTGGCCTCTGAAGTCCTGCTGATGCAGTTGTTCAACAGCTCCTGATGTTGGGAATATTCTGTCTGTTTCTTGTGGATGAACCCCAGAAGCATCCATGGATGTGGAAGGCTGCTGGAACCCTCTCTGATGGGTTGTAAATCTGGAGATTTTAGTTCCATTTTCACCAAGCTGGATTAGGCTATAAAATCTGCACGGGAGGGGCCGTTGATGATGCAGAAGCTGATGTTGATGCTGCCTCTTGATATGGCTGGGTGTTTGGAGTCTTCTTCATAACTTTTGATGCTGCTGCTGATGCTGCTTGTGTCATTGTGTTGCAGGAAGGGTTGCTGACTTCTTGTGCTGTGTTTTGACTCTTGGAGGCATTACACCTGGATGCAGGCAATCTTACATTGATGATCCTCTTACTTGGGATCGGAGTGGCTTTCCAGTTTGTGGAATTGGTCATATCTGTCTATTGCTGGCTCATGCTGACGCAAGTTCCTGGTGCTGAGTGCCGGCAGATGATGCAGCCCCCATGCCTCGATTGAAGTTTATTCTAGATCAGTCGATGCGGTTGAAGATGCTGGTTTGGATTTGTGCCCCTGTTGGCGAGGCTGGCGTGGCTGTGCAGGGCTGTTATTGGGTTTGATACCCAACGCTGGAACCTGAATTTCTTCCACCATGATATCCCATTTTTCCCATGGTGCTAATGGGAGTTGATAACAACGCTCTTCGATTGTATTTTTAGTTTTCATGCTTTGGCTCATAGTCCTAGATTATGACATGATCATGAGGTTTGGGGTTCACTCCCTTGTCGTTGTTCTAATCCCAAGTGAAAAACACTTGGAGTTAGCACAAGATTTTGTACCTTTTTTTAAATTTAATGCATTTACTTACTTACCCAAAAAAAAAAGTCCAAGGCTCAAACAAATGAAAAGTGATCGGGGTGAAGTTTTCGCCATTGAAGCCCTAATTTACAAAGACGGTGTGTGAATTTTATGGTAGAAATCATGTCGAGAGGATATACTACTGTTAAAGTGGAGCATGTTTCAATTGTGGCTAAGTTAGCCATATGTAAAAAGATTCTCCAACCCCACCAAGGCATCTAGATAGGAAGACCATGGTCCTAGGAGCGCAAATGCAACAACGACAAGGGAAGCAAGGGTGGATCTGTTAGTGGTAGAAGGTAATATGTAAATTTTTGATTCTATGGTGCATGCTTTGTTTGACCTCAGGTCCACACATTCTTTGCTGGCCACTAAAGTCTTTTATAAATTGCATGTGCCCCCTTAAATCTTGAAAAGTGCTTTGGTGGTTTCTACTCTAGTGGATAAGTCTTTGTTGGCCAACATTATATATCCCCAGTGTCCGATTTGGGTCAACAAAGTATGAATTATTAGTGGACTTAATCATATTGGATATGTCAGACTTCAATTTCGTTTTGGGGATGGAATGGTAGGCATATTATCATGCTAGTGTAAATTGCTTCAATAAGTCCGTTTTATTTTGTATTCCATGGTATTAATCTTTTGAATTCCAAAAAAGAGTCAAAAAGGAGACGACTGGATTGATCTCAGCCTTGCATGTGAGCTATTTTATGTAGGATTGGTGTTGAGTTTATTTAACGTATATGACCACATTTTGAGTTATAATGTGGCCATTAAGGAGATTCTGATAGTATGTAAATTTAAGGATGTATTTTTGGAGGATTTGCCTAATTTACCTCTTAATTGGGAGATTAAATTTGCCATTGATGTTGTGATAGGATCTACACCGATTTTGAGGGCTCACAATATAATGGTTCCATTTGAATTGAAAGAATTAAAACAACAATTATATTTATTTAGCTGAGTGTATTACCTTTTTTTTTTTGGTAAGTAGCTTAGTGTATTACCATGTGGTGCTCTAGTGCTTTTTGTGAAAAAGAAAGATAGATTGATGTAACTATGCATGGATTATCGAGAGTTGAATAGGATTATAATAAATAATAAGTATCCCATTTCGAGATAAATGACTTATTAGACCAATTATGAGTTGGTCAAGTCTTTTTTATGATCAATCTGCATTCGACGTACTATCAATTAAGGATTAAGCATAAAGATGTACCCAAGACAACCTTTAGAATAAGGTACGGCTATTATAAATTTTTGGTAATATCTTTTGAATTGGTGAATGAGCCAGTAGCATTTATGAATCTTTTGAATCAGGATTTCCAACCTTTTCTAGATTAGTTTGTGGTTATCTTTATTGATGATATTTTAATATAGTTAAAGAATTTTGAAGAGTATGAGACTCATTTGAGGATTGCGATGCAGACTTTAAGGAAAAGACAACTATTCACCAAATTAAAGACATGTGAATTTTGATTGGAAGAAGTATAATATTTGGAACATAGTTTTCGAAGGAGGTGTTTCACTGGATCTAAAAATGGTTGAAGCCTTGGCTAATTGGGATAAACCAACCACTATTATAGATGTACAGAGTTTCTTTGATTTGATCGATTATTATAGGCACTTTGTTAAAAACTTTTTAAGGATTGCAGTGCCACAATGCATTTGACCCATAAGTGAACTGTCATTCATTGGTATGAGGATTGTGAGAGGAGTTTCCAGGAATTGAAAAATAGATTGACCTCCGTGCTGATATTGTCGATTTCAGATAGATCAGGAAGCTTTGTGGTGTCTTATGATGCCTCTAAGAGAGGTTTGAGTTGTTTATTGATGCAACATGGTCAGGTGGCTACCTATGGGTCAAGACAACTGAAGCTTCACGAACAAAATTATCCCACCCATGACATAGAATTGGCAACTGTTATCTTTATGTTAAAAATTCTGAGGCATTATTTATTCGGATCATAAAAATTTAAAATATTTATTCTTACAAAAAGAATTGAATATGTGACGGTATAAATGGATAGATCTGTTGAAAAACTATGATTATGAAATCTAATAGCAACCAAGAAAGGCGAATTTGGATGTTGATACTTTGGGCAAAAAATCTTCAAGTGTGATGGTCCATGTGATGACTAAGGAATGATAAATGTTAGATAAAATGAATAGCTGTACCATTTGATTACACTCCCAAGGGTCGAGGACGATTTTATCATATTTCTCAGCGCAGCCTGTGATTATGGGGAAGATTAAGGAGACTAAAATGAGCGACTTGTATTTGATAAAAATTATCAAATATTTGGGTAATGAGTCATGGGAAGATTTTAATGTTCAAACGGATAGAATTTTTTACATTCAGGATAGGATTTGCATTCCAAATATTGAAGAATTAATGGAAAAAAATTTAAATAAAGCTTATATGTCAAAGTATATAATTTATTTTGAAATGAATAAGATGTATCAAGATATTAAAAAGAGTTTTTGATGGCGAACATGAGATAAGAGATTGTAGCATATGAGGCAATGTGCATTGAATGCCAACAACTTAAAGTTAAATATAGAAAACCTCTAGGATTTTTGTACCTTTTGTCGATTCTCAATTGAAAATGGAAGCATACTAAAATGGATTTTATTTCACGTTTGCCTAAGACGGTGAGAAATTTGCATGCCAATTGGGTCATTATAGATAGGCTGACAAAGTTGACTCACATTTTACCAGTTAAGATGATGTTCTCAAGAGAAAGATTAGCATGTCTATACTTAAATGAGATTATAAGATGGCATGGTATTCTTGTTCAATAGTTTTCGATCATAATCTAAGGTTTGTACCTAAATTTTAGGAAAGTTTGTATAAGGAGTAGGTACTAATTTGAAGTTTAGTACAACAATTCACCCATAGACAGGCGATCAATCAAAGAGGACCATTTAGATTTTGGAGAATATGTTAAGGGTATCCGCATTAGAAATGAAAACAAATTTAGATAATTATTTACCGCTGGTTAAATTTGCATACAATAATAGTTTTCCATCGAGTATTGAGATGGTCCCTTTCGAGGTTTTAATCGGACGAAGATATAGGTCTCGTATTAATTGGAAATAAATTAGTGATCGTACACTTTTGAGCCCCAAGATTATTTAAGACACTTCAGACAAGATTAAGATTATTCGGGATCGATTGATTATTGTTTAAAGTCTCGAAAAGACTTATGCTGATAAAAGGAGATCCGATTTGAGGTTTAAAGTGGGTGATTATGTGTTTTTGAAGGTATCTCTTAGAAAGGGAATCTTAAGGTTTGCAGTGAAAGAAAAATCAAAGATGAGATTCACCGGGACATTTAAGGTGTTACTGCGAGTTGAAGAAGTGACCTATAGATTGGTTGTGCCTCTAAATTTAGTAGATTGTCATGATGTTTTTCACATATCTATATTGAGAAAGTACGTGTATAATCCCTCACATTTGATTGAGTACGAATGGTTATAAATTGACAAGAATTTAACATATATTGAGGTTTCGATTTAGATTTTGGATAGAAAAGATCAGGTATTGAGGACTAAAACAATTCTATAGGTTAAAGTACTTTGTAGGAACCGTTAAATGAGGAAGTAGGGTGGGAATGTGTGGATGATGTTTTGGAAAAATGCCCCTACCTATTTGACTTTTGAGATATATAAATTTTGAGAATGAAATTTTCATAAATAGAAGAGAGTTGTAATATCCAATTCTCATTTAATTTGATTTGGTATCATTAGTTTATTTTTGATATATGGGGAATAATTATGTAATATGGAATTTGAAGAAAATCCGAAGCAAGGAACTGGCTTGGTGCTTACGGCATGCCTGATGCGCACTTGAGCGTGAATTCCAAATTGTGGCGCACCTAAAGAGGGCATGAGGTAGCACTCAATCACTAATTCCCGTGGGGTTACGCTTGAGGTGAGCCTAAAGCAGTGCTTGTGCACAAGAAGGGTTTTGGCATGATGCTTGACGCACGCACAAGGTAGCACTCATGCGCTGATTTGCCAATATAAGTCTTGGCGCTCATTGTTCAGTCATTTCGTGTGGGAGAGAAGAGAAAAGAGAGAGAAAGATAAGGAGAATGAAAAGAGACATGTAGGAATACTAGTGAACTTTTTAATAATAAGTAGAATAGCTAGATGGAATTTAAAAATATGCAGATTTATATGCACAAAGATTCAAGATATGCAATTATAATATTATAATATTTTCAAAAAATCACTACAATAAATATAATTTCTTCAATTAATTTCAAAACATGAGATAGGGAGAAATATATTCATAAAAATCAATAACATGTAAGAGTATTGAATCATAATTTAATAGCATAAATACATATTGCCATAGAAACTAAGCTTTTAGATATCATGTGCATGGTTGAAAGTATGTATTTCATAAACGTTTTATGAAATAAAAATAAGAGTATATACATGCGATGTTTAAATATTTAATATATGAAATTATAATATGTATAAGTATTTGAGATAATGAATACATATGAAGATAAGAAAAAAATAGAAATAAGAAAGAATGTGGTTTGAATACACTTCCGTTAAACTTGAAATTATCCAAGATATCTTATATCTTACTTAAATCCTCCTTCTATAGCCTTACATCTCTCCTTCTCTCTCTTCCTCTCGTTTGTTTCTTTCTCTTCTCTTTGGAATTCACAAAAACTAACTGCGATCAGCCAAAATAAATCTTTTATAGAAAATTGATGTATGTGTACCCATCAGGAGCTAAGACAAACCACACGACACATGAGTGTCCGTCAGGTATGCATTAAATGCACTCATTCTACCACAAACATGCATATGTGTCTCTCAAACATATATCAGGTTTGACCAATTTTCTTAAAATATACACAAGTACCCCAGTGGTATCTTTCAAGCGTATTCTTACTGTCTAATATATGCATATGCATGCGTCATATACCAATCAAGTGTCACTCAGTTTAATAGGCCCTAGTTAGAAAATTGACTTTGACTCAAAACCTCATTTGATTTTAATATTTTCATTAGTTTAACTTAATTTATTATCATTTAAAAATAAACTTAAGATCCATACTATACATCTAACATTGTATGTCAACCACTTACACCCATCCAAGCATTGGCGCTAACAAGTCTCTTTTCTAACCGCCCCATTGGTGTCATGTCAAGAAGGCTTTCTCTTGATTGTCGTTGAATGATGCCATCGCCAGTTGAAACATGCCAATGTTCACCAACATTTTTTCCATAAGAAGCACTACTAAAAGGCACCTTAGCAAATGGTGTCGTCATTGAATCAGCCTTCCACAGTGAAGGACAGTAGCACCAGGATAACATCTGCTAAGTGTGTTGCTACACCAGCAGTGCCTAGAACAATCATTGACTTTGCTAGTACTTTTACATCGTGTCTCTGCTGCTAGTGTCCAAACCTAACGCATCATCTCATTTGTCAATTTCTGACCATGCTTATAACTGTGTCCACAACAACTATGCCATGCTTTGTTCACTACTTGTGTTTGAACTCGATATAGGGCCAGTATGCACTCTATTGGGTGACATCTACTATTGATGCTAAAGCTAACAAATAACATCCCTAACATTTGTCCTGTGTCAAGGCTCATTACCATCATAGGCATGCGTCTAGGCCTAAGGTCCATTGGCATTTGTAACATTGCCCAGGTCTACTATCATTCACACCTCGGTCTGTATTGTCCATGATTGTGCCTGTGGGCCACTGCTAGATATTCTTAGGTCGAGCTACCCTCTTTGCATCCAAGCCAAGGTCTATCATAGGCCATGCTAGGTTAGCCATCCTTTCTGCATCTGAGCTGATGCTTGTTATTGGATGGGCTAGGTCAACCACTTTTCATGCCCGTGTCGTGGTTCTTTGGTAGGTTTTCAACCTCAATCGAACAAGATCTGGCCCAAGTCCTATCATCTCAAACCTAGAGTAGGCCGAGGCCCCAACCCAATATCTATAGGGGTCCTAACTCAGGACCATGCCCTCGGGTTTTGTCAGGTCTGACAAAGCCAAGCATATGTTCAGGAAATTGCCATCTCAGGTAGGTTGGGCTAATGGGTTGAGGTTCAAAGCTTTCCCATTATGAAGAATAAATATTTTAATGATTAAACATCAGACCTCACCAATAACAAACACTTTGAGTTAAGTGAAATACTCAGAATCATGGTACCTCCAACGAAGATAAAAATAGCAGTATGATCAACCAAGGAGTTTCGCAAGTCCAAATTAAGTAAGAGATAAGGCCATAGAAAATAGGACATCATTGACTGTGAGTTAGATGTTTAACAATTCGGATCAGCCATGGAAGTTATATTCCAATGTAAGAAACATATGCCGACCTCATTGATCAATGCAATCCTTGGATCGAGGCTTGGAAAAGCTCATGAATGTCTAGACAGATAGGATAGGATTATTAACTAATTCACAGACCTACAAATCTACGGCAGCCATAAGGTCTCTAGGATATGGTGCGTGGAAGACTACAACACCTACTAAAGGCCAAGCACTTTCCACTAAAATATACAAGGCCAAAATCACCTATAAGACAAAATAGTCAAATGGATTAATTGGGGACTTGGATGAGATCCTAAAGTCCAACCTTAAGAAGCCATAGACTTAGAATTTTCTTTAATACGAACAAATGTTTGAAACCCTTATCATGGGACCTGAGAAAGTGTAATAGCTGCCTTATATGAATATAAAAATTATCTTCATGAAGAGGTTTGGATAGCCCCAAAAGATCTGCAAAAATATAGAAGGATTATGGAACGATTTAGAAAGCTACAGTTGAAATACTACGAGTCCTTATGAGAATAAAGGGTTGATAAGAGGCAACAGAACTCGAAACCCATGCAAAGCCTTGTCCTATGCATATCGTTCAATGACTGGATAGTCAACTAACTATGACATCACCAATCACCTTGAAATATAAGCCATAGTTTCATGATTTTAAGATCTGGACACCTAAGGGTTAGATAGGATATGAATAATTAAACAATATAAACACTACCCATTAGGAAGATGCAAGTTGGCCCACGAAGGCCAATGTGAAAGCAGAAAGTGATAGCCTAAGACAATAAGGATGGGCTTCGACCTCTGAGCTAGTGGAGAGCAAATACCTATCCTCAAATGAGCCATGAAGATGCTTATATAGCTATCTAGAAGGATGGATGCATTCTTGTCCAGCCTAGGAACGACAATGCCATATTTTGCCAAGATATTGTAACTCTGAGAGCTATCATACCTCTGATGCAATTCATCGACACTTGAACTGCATTACCCACTTGCATTACCCATGAATCAAGAGCAAAGCCATCCTGGCTAAACTTACCCTATAAAAGGGGAAAATGTCCAATAGGAGGGGGAGGGGAATCATAGCCAAACGAAAAGGAATGAGAGAGAGGCTAGGCAGATGCCCAGCTACACTAGCCACCACCATCCAATGCCAAGGCTACTACTAGCCACCATCACCTCCTGATACTGTGTGGCACCAGCTGCATGCCTAATCCTAAACTAGGCCTATGCCCAAGGATGTTGCCATAGCTAGCACCCAAGCCTACTGTGCTTGCACATCTAGCCATATGCCTGAACCTTGGCCACGCTTACGCTCAGGCTCAAAGCCACCTTTGCCTAGCTCCTTGCATGGGAGGTGCTTGTACTTGCATCAGTAGCCCATGCTTGGCACCTGCAGTTGTTAGATTCCATAGCCCCTTGTTGTCAGAGTCAACTCAAGATCCATATCTAAATCCTCTAGTCGAGTGGCATTGCCAATAACCATAATGTGTTTACTTCACTGATATTAACCACAGTAAGCTACTCAATCAAAATCATCTCAAATTTATGATTTGAATTGGCTTAGTATGGATCTAAAGTTCAGATAGACCCATAATAAATATATTGCCTGGATAGGCTTAAGAGGTAGATAGTACAGATAGTAAAACCCTCCTATCTCTGAAAATGCCAAGTGGTCTAAATATGCTTTAACCTTTTTGCTTGACAGTCCAAGCTTAGTAAATTTCTCCAGGCTATATTAATATATTCCATTTATTATCTGTTAATTAAAATATTTTATTAACTTAAGTATTAGACGGACCCCATAAGAAATCTCTTAGGGTCCTTGTTAACTCCCATTTTTGTTTATGGTGTATAGGATGCCAATTCAAGACTCCAGATTAAGCTCAAATGTGAGTTGTTAAGAGATTCAGGTCGAATCAATTTTCCAAGTACGTATAAGTTATATAAATATAGCTCACTGTTCTGGCTGTTGCTTTCCAGCCAAAGGCTAGTATCACAAGCTTATCTTGAAGGATATAAATCATGAAATTTTTCCTTAAAATCTTAAGAAAAATTCCAATTATGATTGCCATCTAAAATTTTAATATAAACTACAGCCATGGAATTGTGGTCCTAATTGAGTCCCACCAAAATAATTCATGACACTTACTTGCTGACATACCCAATTGAACATCAAAAAAATATTAAAAAAAAATTAAAATGAAATAGAAATATTTATATATCCTTTTCAAATTTCTCAAAACTAAGAAAATATGGGGTGCGGAGGCTACGAAAATTATATATATATTTTTCCTACATATTGGATAAATACAATGCCCTTCCTCATCTATAAGTTGTAAGAGCATCACTGACTACAAAATAAAAAGATATATCTGATGCGAAGTTCAATTAGAAGTTAGAGCAATTCTGAGGGTTGTATAGACTCTGATGAAGGCTAATGCTCCCCTTAGAAATTTTAAAGGCTTTTAAGCATTAGCAACAACTTGTTGGAAAAACAGACTAAGAACTTAGAAATTTTAAAAGTCGTTGAAGAAACACATCAAATGCACTTGTAATACAACAATGCTCTATTTTTATTATGCCTTGCATTAACAGAATAAAACCATAAAAACTTTTAACTGAAAATAGATGTTCCTATTAGAATCTATTGTACATATTACTCTTTGTATTCTCTACAATGAACATTCTCGAAGTTGAATATGATATGTTTGTTATTTGTTAAATGTCATATAGATGTTACTGTTTGAATAATTAGGAGATCCTTAATTACGGTTTATTTAGATCCTTTATAAAAATAATAAAAGTAAAAGATACATGAATATATAATACATATAAAATATATTTCACTTTTGAAAATCAATAAAAACCAATCCTGCATTAACTGAAAATAAGTACAATGAGCACTACTAGAATCTAGTACCACCAGCACACACCAAATGTTTACATGTTGAGAAGTGTGTGCAAGCAATTGTGGAAAAAGTTGGGCGAAAAAACTCTGAAAATTTTATTTAAAAGAATAGTTTGATTTTCTTTAAAAATAAATATCTTTTTAGTATAAACAATGAGATTTCAACTCCTTTTCATGAATAGAAGATGGGTGTTTATATAGAGAAATGAAATTAGGACAATAATTTTGTATCTGAAAAAACGGTAGTGTTGCATAGGCATGCATTAGGCATGAAAACACACGTAAAACAATGCACAAATGTCTATAAGCGTATATCAAGTATGGACATTCTAAAACAAAGGTACTCATTTGTAAAATAGGTGTCTAGTAGGTACAAACATTCTAGATCAATTGCACTCATACGTAGTATTGGTGCCTATCAGGTGTAGATATTTTGTACAGATTATAGTTACGCATTTTACAGACCTGTACTAGGTGTAGACATTATGGACAAAATGCACTCATGTACTAGTCAGGCGTGCACCAGGTGCTAAAATTTGAAACAGAATACGCTCATACAGTGAAGAGGCGTGCATCAAGCATAGGAATTGATCCTAGTATTCATATGAATATAGTGTGCTAGTATTCATTAATATTTGAGTATCATTTACACTACCTATTTTCTTATTTACGGAATATGCCAATATATAACAGTCCTAACAATTTCTCATTTTGATAATTTCATAATAAAACCCCTTATAGAATAAAAATTATAAATATATGAATTATTTGTTTAGACACTGTTAAGATAGAATATGTATATATAAAAGTTTACTCAATAAAAAATAAAAAACATTGACACTTAAACTTGTAACTTTCGAAGACAAGTTCACCCGCTGCACCCTAATTAGACGTGGCTAGAGCAATTATTAATAACGTATGTAGAAATCGGTAACTGAAATATTGTAGTTTATCAATGAGTATTAATATATAATAATTGTGGAGAAGAATAAGTTAAGGTATAAATCTATCGATACAACCATTGAGCAGTCAAGAATATATTCAAAGACTGCTACAAAACTAATCACTCTATTTGTCATGAATTCCAAGCGGGTGTATTAGTTAGCACTAGTGTGGTTGCTATCCCTCATCGAACGTAGCTTATCAAAATTGCTGTCCAAGCTTCTCCTTGCAGAGGCATCTTGGTCGTCTTGTTGAGCATCAATACACTGAAATTCTGTGAAAGACATGAGACCTATGCAGTCGAGATTTGCAACAAGCCGTGATTGATTTTCAGATGTGGTGGCAAGCGTGTTAAACATATTAGAGAGCTAACCCGTGACAATTAAAGAGGCCGACAAGGAAAACAGGGGTGGCTCACAGGAGCCAGGGTGGACAATTCTAATTTATGGAATATTTCCCACAATTTATTAGCCATTTGATTTTGATTTCCTAATAGGTTGAATTCGAAATTCACTCCACATTTCAAAATTCAAATTTGAGTTTTGCGTTGGGGTTTCCTCCGTCAGCGCCGGCCATGGCCGGTCTCCAGAGGGCGCCGACGAGCCCCTTTCGGTCTTCCGGTCAATCTTGAATCCCCGATATTCCTTCCTCGTCGGCACTTTCTCCCCCTCTTGTCACCCCTTCCACCCATGCGTTCCCTCCCTTGCAGAGGGATGCTCTGCTCCCTTCCTCTACCCCAGATGCCTCTTTTCTGAAGAACCTGAAGGCTCCACCACTGTCAGAGCGACTTGCCTCCATTAATCAGTCTGCTGAGTACGTCAAGAATGGGTTATTGGATAATTCGGGGCCACCACTATCGTCTAATGGCATTGAAGCTACTTCTTCTTTGTGTTTGAGTCCTTGCTTGGTTCCGACTTCTTGTGCCCCTAAACCTGGTATTGATTCGAAATCACTTCCTAGTGAACTACAGAATGCCTCCTGGGCTGATGTTGTTCAGAGCGTAGGTAATTGCCAAAGCCCTCCTCTTAAATATTATCCTCCCCAACATATGGAAGGGGAGGTTGTCTCCGTCTCTCATCCTGCTGATGTTCTTCGGCAGTGCCAGAATTTATGGGGAGCAACATTGGTTGGCTATTTCTATGAATCTCCTCCCCATTTTCTTGCAGTTTCCTCTATTGCACACAAAATCTGGGCTAAGTTCGGTCATAGTCATGTAGCCGGAAATGAAAAGGGTTTGTTTTTCTTTCGTTTTAACTTTGAAGCTCAATTGAACCTCTGTTTGGCTAAAGGTCCCTAGGCCTTTGGTAGGAAATCCATCTTCCTGAAGAAATGGATGCCTAGAATGGCCTTATCTCAGGTCGATCAAAAAATATTTCCAATATGGATCACTTTGTGCAATGTTCCAATTAAGTATTGGACCCCATTAGGCCTTTGTTGGATTGTTAGTGGGGTTGGTAGACCAATCCAATTGGATTCTAGCACAGCGAGAATGGACCGTGTTCAATTCGCCCGGGTATGCGTCGAAGTGGGTAGGGATGATCCACTTCCTGCAAAAATAAGACTAAAATCAGGTGATAATGCTACGGCATTTATTGTCGAGGTTGAGGTCCTGTACCAGTAGAAGCCGGCGCCTCGAGTTAAAGGCAGATCTGCCAACCAGAATTTAGTTGGTAGGAAACAATTTCGTAGGGGAGAAAACTTGGCTCCTCTGTATGCAGAGCCGGTTGCTTCCATTTCGTCCCTGAATTATGGAGTAGCATTGGGTGGGCTTGAGAATCAATCTGATACTGGTGTCCATGCTGGCGTTGGCAAAGCATTGCCTGAGAATCTTGGGTCTGCTATTGAGCATCCTCCCGACCAGTCTATTGGCATTGGTCAGGAATCTCCTACTGAGGCGACTGAGAATAATCAATGGGGGATTATGCCTCCCGCTGACTTTGCTGAGGAGTTTCATCAGTTATTTGTTCCTGATCATGTTGTTGGTCTTCTAGAATTAAAATTGAACGATATGGAGTCCCCTTTTCCTCCAAATAATCTCTTTTCTGTCCTCCAGGATCCGATGGATTCTAATGAGCAGGAGGAATGTGTCGATCCAGTAGGAAGGACTGTAATAAATGTCCAGCCTTCACCACAAGCTTCTGAGATTTCATTGCCAGCTTTTGCTTGTTTTTCCTATGATCCTAAGATCGTTGGGCAACAATGTTGTAATGTGGAGGAGGTGAGCCGACCAGCCAAACGCTCTCTTACGGTGTCATTTGCTGAAAAGTTGCAAGAGGGTATCGATCCTGTTGACTCCAGATTTCCGAGCATTTGCAGTGCCCCCGTTCCTATCTCTGATGAGGACCGGCTAGCCGCTCTTGGCTCTTCGACTTGTTCTGCAGTGGGTGATGGCTCCCAAGCAGGTGGCTTTGCTCCCAGCTTTCACTCTGCTTCTGCCATACCCGAGGTTGCTACTAATATGATGGAGCCGATTTCTCCAGTTTGTGCGGTGGCAACCATGGATGTTGTCTGTTCTGGCTTGCCCACAGTAGCTGAGTCTGTAGATGACCCCGCTGCTGTTTCTGCCTACAGTCTTCATGATGCCCAGTTTGGCCATCATGACATGGCTCCTGTTCTCGTAGATGACCTTGATCTAACACCTAACTCTATCACACGTCTCTCAAGTAAGTATTCCCTGGATACTTTAAGCAATGTGGAGCATGACACTATTAGCCTCGAGGGCTCCTTAGCTGGTGTTTGTGAGGGCCGGGCTCTAGATGCTTCCAGGGTTAAGTTTCATCGCGCCATAGATGTGACTGCCATGCAATATGGACCATGGCAACAAACTAAGTCCCGTAGATAGAGAAAGTCTGCGTCTAAAAAATCTAAGGGCTCTCCGGCACTTAGGAATTGAGCCGTATGGGTTGGATGGTCTGGGATTGGGTAGAAGTAGAGTTGCTTCGGTCCGAGGCTCTCTAAGGCCGAGGTGGTGTTTCTTGTCTTGATGCTGCTGCTCATGGTATTGGCGGCTATCATGCTGATGGTAGCTACTGTTGGTCGCTCATGGCTGATAAAATGGTTGACACTTGGGAGAGACCCTCGTGGTCAAGATACTCGCTGCTTGGTCCTGCTATCTGCTACAAGATGCAACAGTCTAGAAAATTACTATTTGACCCATGCTGAAGCTCCTGAGGGGCGAAGAGTTGAAGCTGGTCGATTGTGTCCAGCAACTCTATGAATTCCTACGGCTCATAGGCCCTTGCTGGTTGGTCTTGAGGATTTGATGCTGTTGGTGTTGGACCGTGGTTTCCTGATCTCCGAATTGTTGTGGTTTCGCAGCCGTGAAGTTTACCTCGTCACATTTCCCACTTTGGTGTTTGTGGAGGTAGTCTCATGCCTGGTTCTGGGGCTATCTATGAGATTGCATTTTTTATAGTGCTTTTGACCGGTTTGGGTTACCCTGCTTTTGTGGCCCTTTCGCCAGGAAGGCTGCAGTTTATGGACGGTTTGGAGTCGGACCTTAGCTGCTGTTTGTGTGCTTTTGCCTGGAATTCGCCTTAAGGCCAGTGGGCTTTTGCCCGGTTTGCAACCTGTTGCACTATAACGCTTCTTGAATTGAGGGAGGTTAGCCGGTAAACTAGTTGACCGGCATGTTGGGTTTCTGGAAAATGATGGTTTGCCGTGATGAGTTGTTGTTTGGCAAGCTTTGCGGATTGCAATGTGGTCCCCCTTTTTGTTTCCCCGACTAGGATGATGGGATTTACTGGCCCTGCTAGCTCTCCGGTCTTCTCTTACCCTTTCCCGGTCTGGGCGGCCGGTTTTTTTATTAGTTGGTTTACTATTGTTTGCTACGTCTATAGCCTTAGTTACCGATTCGGTATTTTGATGGATTTGTTGGAGTTTTTACTATGGAGTCATTGATCAAGATGATCTGATTATGTTGTATTTTGTTTCATCATGACTTATGTCATGGTCTTAGGGGACTCCCTTGATACTATGTCTTCATTCTCCAAATTGGCAAAACACTTAGTTTAGAATATAGTGTTGTACTCTTTTATTTTTTAATGTAATTACTTACTTACCAAAAAAAAAAAAAAAAAAGATTTCCTAATAGGTTGCTTTTTCTAGCTAAGCATTAACATTTTTCGAATGTTATTTGCTAATTTTTCATAATAACGAGTCGTCACTAACAAATTAAGCGGGCAATACCTATTTGCGGAACATTTCCTATAATCTATTAGCCATTTAACTGATTTGCTACTGGGTGACCTTTACTATGTATTAATAATTAACATTTTTGGTAAAGTCAACTTTGACCAATTAAATAATTTAATTTTGTTGATCAGTTAATAATAATTATATAGGGACAATTATGAACTATCAAACACCACCCAATGCATAAAATTCTTTGATGTGGCACTGAAATACTCAACCCCAATGTATCAGTTTCGATCTTATGCTTAATGACGTCTTTCAATGCAGACTATATAGAAATTTTATATGGTACCAAAATTAAATATTGCAAACAAAACATTCGGGTACAGCTACCTTTTAGTCTATTTTTTTAGGTTTTCTAAAGTTCAAAATAAATATTATATGGAGACTACTAAGTGTCAGTGGTTTATTATTATAATGTTATTTCTTTTTATAAGTACAATAGTATATTCTTTGAAAAATATTATGTACAAAATTTTAAAATATCCAAAGGGACTGCCAAAAGAGTCAATTACGACCTAATTCATAACATAATAAGACTCAAAAATAAAAATCCACATAAGATGAAAATGCATCTAAAAAAACTAAGATGCAAAACAAAAAGAAGATAACATGAATCATCTCCACTCAAATACATCGCTGCACAAGGGATACAGAGGAATGATGTTCTTCTAGAGAGCATTCTTATAAGATAGAAAATTTATAATGAATCTAATAGTCTTTTCCTCATCAAAGCAAAAGGAATGTACCTAATATATAAGTATTACGATCTCTCTAAATAAAATAACTCGTGGCTATTAGGATCAACTTAAAAAAAGATTGGTGCAAGAACATGCAGATTTTCAAATAACTGCTCATCCAATTGCTCTATTTCAATTAATGTATGACCAGATACATTTGGTAGTAGATCAAACAACTCTCTAAATCTTCTTGGTCACCTTGCATTGGAAGAAAAGGTGGTGCATAATTTTTTCTATAGACCTACAAAACACACAATAGAAAGGAAGATAGAGAAGAAGATGTATGTCCAAGGTCCACCAAAAGGATGTTTGAACACTCAACAGATGCCGAAAATCTAACCAAAAAAAGGTGAGCTTCCCATTATCCACAATGTAGTGTACAAAGGGTCTTAGGAAGTCTCACTACTTCATAAGTTTACGAAAATTCTAAGAAGCCAACTGGAAAATTCTAATGATCCAAATATATCTATCCTTAAAACAATGATATCTAATCCAATTTACTAAAATTAAATTGCCACTCCCCTCTAGCAGATGCTATAAATGTCTGGCAAGTAGAGCATTGTTCCATGCAATAGAAATCTTAAGACTAAGATCACCTTCCTTTGGGGCTTAAAAAAATCATCCCATGCTATCTTAGCAGAGTTCTTCCTAGAGTCTGGTTGCAGTCAATCTTCTTTGAAATAGATTTTTGCATGATGAAGATGGAAACTCAATAATTTTAGATATTGGAAGAATCAATGAGATGAGCTGAAAATGGCATACAAAAGGGGAAGGTCATTTGTAAAAACAAACATTATAATTTCTGAATCTGCGCATTTCTAATGATTTAAGAATATAGGACTACCAGTGGTTTTGACCTTAATAGTATCATAAAAAACCACAATACAAATGATTAAGAGGTAGGGAGACATTGGGTCTTCCTGGTGGAGCCCCCCTCTACCTTTGAAGAAGGCCAGAGATACTCCATTGATGGCTATAGAGAAAGTGATAGAGGTAAATAAATTCTTTAATCTAACCAAATAAAATAGATGAAAAGCCCATCAACTGTAACAAATCAATCACAAAGTCTTATTTCACTAGGTCAAACACTTTCATGACATCACCTTTCAATGCACATCTATTAAAACCATTGTTCAAGTGAAACCTATGAAGTATTTTTTGTATTAGAAGGATGTTGTCACCAATGTGTCAACCTTCTATGAAAGCCATTCATCAGAAGTTGTAATGCGTGATGAGAGCCGACTTATGTCAATTGGTGATAATTTTAGTGATAATTTTATAGATCACATTAAAGCAGACAATAGATCTAAAATCAAAAATCTTGGTAAAAGATTTGACCTTAGGAATGAGATAGATCATGGTACAAATAATTTATATCAGGAGACTATCATTCTGAAAGAAATGTATAACCATATGATTGAAGAGATGGCCCACAATGTCTTAGAATCTTTTAAAGAAAGCTGTAGAAAACCTATTTGGATGCAAAGTTTTATATTCGCCAAAATTAAACACAACCGAGCAAATATCATCAAATGAGGGAATAGATAAAAGGCTTTAGATAAGATCTAATCGAATAGTCTCAAGGAGGAAGTGCTAAAGGACCTTGATAATAGTAAGACCACTTATTGGAGCCTCACCAAAAGTTACAAGAAGTAGTCAGTAGTGACCTCATGGGTATTTGAATTAAAAGACGTAAGGGAACCATTTTCTTTGACAAGTGAGGTCAATATTGTGCAATTTTACTTTATTTTAATAATGTTGAAAAAATACTTCATACAACAAACACAATCATAGATTCATTTAATTTTCGCTTTCTACTTGAATAGGTTCTCTGTGCACAAAACTTTCCACAGAGCAACCTAGTGATAAAGATGTGCATAAGAAGGAATGGAAAAGAGCCACTTAGGAAGCCCCAAGAGCCTTTGAGGTAGAAGCAATGGCTAGGCCAAGACCACCTATTTCTTTGTTTAGCGCTTTAATAGCTATTTTAACGCACTTGAGCTTAGAGACTATCTGAAATATGGGAACTCCATATACCTCAATCGCCTAAGAGGGTTCCATAATTTTTAAAAATTTGGAATGGCTTTCTATAAAATTATTGTCACGTTTTACATTCTTATATCCTTATACGTACGAATCATCATTTATTTAATAATATTACTTGTTAATATCCAAATGTGGATGTGTGCTACCTTATTTTATATCATAATCATCAACATATGCAGGATCCAAAATAAATTGCTACCTTATCAGTGGCCCTGACATCTAATCGATAATAAAAATAATGTCAACATCATAATAAAAAAAGATGTTGACTAAAAATCTAAACTAATTACAAAATAATATTGCGAAAACTTAAAAGATAACTAATGCATTTATGGAGGTACTAACATCATCATAAGATCATACAATTTTTCAAACTAAAAAAAAAATTACAACTTATCCATCATTACAGACTACCAAAATTCTAAGTATAGTAAAACTAAAATTTCTTTCTTTAATCTTATTCATTAGGTTTGAACTCCTACAAAGTATCAGAAGGAAAAAAAGTAATAAGAGAGTAAGGCAAATACTCAATAAGAATATAATGGTTAAGAACATGCATATTTTTATATAAAGATATATTATATAGAGGAATATGAGTTGTAATATGTGTAAAAATATATATATACTTTTAGAATAATTTTTATGATACAAATAATTTTTTTCTTTTTCTTGTACATAATTCTTTATACTTACTTGCTAACATTTCTTACTTTTACTTAACTTGAGGAATCAGGGTTAATAGATCTTATTAACTAATGGAGCGTTTGATTAATATTTAAATTGTGTTAATTTACATAATTAAAAACCAAAATCGTACAATATAACGATACATCTTTCTTATTTATATTTCGAAGATAGAATGGATTGTATTCCGTCTACACAAATTAAAGGCCTTATCTTTCTTTATTATCTCCAGGTAGATAGAGTCAAAATCGCATAGTGATACTTATTCAAATGACGAACTACACTATAATATCTTAAGGTATGTGATGAAATACTATCCGCTAAAATAAATCTTTGGTTCAATTTTCTTACTTCTGATTCATAATTTTACTTCTTCTTCTTAATTTTTTTATCTTAGAAAAAATTTATATTTTCTTGGTGTCATATTAGCTTCCGTTTATACATAACATATCATATATGTTCATAACAAAATCATGATAAAGCATATCAACAAAGTAAATTCATATAAATTTTTACATATGCTGGAGTTATTTTTAGATAATGTATTATTTGATTCCCGGTCCATAAATTCATAATTTACCGGTTCGGTTCCATTTCACCTCTTTAATTGTTTTGATCACAAAGTCGGTTTATGGATCGGTTCAACTTTTTATAATATTTTTACCATTTTATTATGTGAGTCGGTTCACCATTATCCATAAAATAAGTGACCGGTTTATCATTTCATAAATTCATATATGAATCGGTTCACTTAATCCATGTGCTTGCTGAAGTT
Source organism: Nepenthes gracilis (assembly GCA_033239525.1). Taxonomy (NCBI): domain Eukaryota; kingdom Viridiplantae; phylum Streptophyta; class Magnoliopsida; order Caryophyllales; family Nepenthaceae; genus Nepenthes; species Nepenthes gracilis. The sequence continues at coordinate 1,289,166 of BSYO01000023.1, forward strand.
TAAGCCGGTTGCTGAAATTGGTTTGGTTTCCTTTTTCAACAGCCGGTTCATACCATTGAGCCGGTTTTCTTGATATTTAATCTGTTTACTATCTTAATATGCTATATTTACTCGGTTCTTCACTTATTTCCTAGCCGGTTCACTTACTTTTAATAAAACTGCCAAACTGGTGCAACAGTCGATTCAGTGGTAGTGTCTAATATGTGGGTTAATTCAGTGGGTAAATCACCATGAAAAATTACGTTCCATATATTTTCAGACTTAGTACAAAATTTTGGACCAAATTATATAAATTTTTTTTATTTTTATCCTTATCCGGTTTATGCACTGATTTTTTATATATAACTCTATTTTTTGCCAGTTCAGTGACACCTTCTTTTCTTTGGGATGGAAAGGTGAGATTTTACAAGATAAATTTATACCAATTTTATGACATATTACCGGTTCATTGAAGTATCACACATAATTCTTGTAGAGCCTGAATTGGCCAAAAACTTGGTTAAAAATGTAGCCAAAGTCAGCACCAGTGACTGCTCTATTTTCAGCAAGTTTAGTCTGCCAATCTTCTTTATTTCAATTGAACCGGTCGATTTTATGAAGAATACTTTTTTCACAAAAATATGGTGATTTAGCTAATATCTTAAAGTATATTCAGTAAACATTTTATAGCATAAATTGACCAAATAAAGTATGTAAAAAGTCTGGCATTAGTAAGGTGCAATAGAGTTCAGTAACAGAATTACATTATTACATGTTGCTGAACTTTTTCTATTTTAGTATGAATTTGGTTAGAATTTTAAGTGTTGGACTGATAATATTTTAAGATAAGATTAAGAATTTAACAACAAATCAAAGAGAGAGAGGAGTTCATGCCTAATTTAATGTAGAATAATTTTTGTAAGTTCCTACACCAAACTGTTAGCCCTTTTTTCAGTTCAACTATCCTCTCTCGTTTAGCCTCTCTTTTCTTTCTTTTCTCTCTCCATTTTTTCCTCTTTCTTTTTGTGAATTTCTATGTTTATTTACCTTCTAAATAGATAACTCATTGGTAAAATTTTTAATAGTTACCACATGTCCCAATAGGTGACCATTTCTTGACTACTTAGGGATGACTCACCCATTATATGGGGGTAAATTGTTTGCTCCTCAATAAGCTACCTATTGATATCTCATTGGTGGCTAATTTTTGCATATTAATATTCTTTTTAAGTCTCAAAGTGCCGTGTGTCCCTCCATTTATTTGGCCATATAATTTATTTTTTATTTAATTAAAATTAATGGGGGTGTTGGAGGAGGTTGTAGGGTGTGTCGTGTCTTTCTTTTCCTTCTTCACTTCTAAAGTTTTACTAAGTATTGGATCATAAGGAGATGACATGTGTCCCTCAATAAGTATTAAAAATTTGATTGTTAATGATGTAATAAAATTAGCTTAATTTATTAAGTTGACCGGCCCCCTTTGATTTCCCAACTTTCACCAATTTTTCTACGTATATAAAATTTTTTGTAGCTGCTACCAGATCCTTCTAATTATAATTTTGATCATAAATTTTAGTTAGGCCGTTGTTCAAAAATTTTAACAGCTTTCGGGCCACTTTCAGGTCCGTCGAACTACTAATTTAATCAAACGAAATCTGCTTGGTTATAAACCGAGTTTAGCAATTGAGAATTTGTTAAACGAATTACTTCCATATCATTAGTTATATCTTTTATTAATTAGAATTAAAATCGGTTCCATCAAATAAATCTTTATCATATTTCGGGGTCAGTTCCTAATTTTTAAATTTTTACGGTTTATTAATCTTAATTTTATATAAATTAATTTTAACTTATCGAATTATAAGTCATAATTTCTCAATCTTTACAATTATTAAATGTGAAAGAACCTTTTATAGAAAAATCCATGTTACCTTGGAAGAACAAATAGGTGGAGTGGTCGAAAATGCAAATATGGCCGAAAGATGCATGCAATTGGTCACAAATAGAGAGGCAAGCCACATTCAATGAATTTTGCCTATCTTCTTATAGATGTAGTTTGGGCCAACACGTCGACTACCCCCACTTGAATTTACACCCTTCAAAGCTATGATCTTGTAGAGAGGAGGTAAGAAATTGAGCAAGCTCCCTAGAACCTCCTCCGAGGAGTTATCCCCAGGATCTCTAAGTCAGGAAACACCACATTGAAGTCGTTAAGGAAAGCCCATGAAATATGCTCATCATAGTTAGTCAGCTCCTCAATCATGTTCAAGAGACCTTTTTTTCTTCAATAGAGTGAAGGTCATACACGATGGTGCAATGAATTCTGTACCCCACACTACATTAGTAACAAGATTGGAGATGTTTTGCTCCTTAATTTCAAGGTCTAAGAGTAATACTAGTGAGGTACCCCACCCAATCTAAATACAGCCACCTTAAATACAGTAGTAGTTCCTCGCTCGAGGCAGGTTATAGGCCATAGAATACTTAATGGAAACTACATTAGAATCTCGCACCATCTTTTTTACAAAGCCACAAATATTAAGATTATTGGAACTGAGAAATTTCCTAACCATGCGGGCCTTTTCGAGTGTGTTAAGCATGTGAATATTCCAACATCTAATGTGAATTATTTGACAACTTGGGATAGATGGGATGATATTTTAGGCCCATTGGATTTATTTTTCACAACCTTTTTTTCCCTTTGGGTGGTTTGGCAACCTTGCGTGAACAAAATGCATTAGGGATAGAGAGCGTTGACTTGACATTAATCCTAGCATTTGTGGCTACGCCACTTGTAGCAAGGTAAGGGATAAGATGAAGTCACCATGTTTGCTTCAACAGGGCATAGCTGAGAGCGACGGTGTTTCTCATTAGATTGGGTGATTTTAGTCCATGCGATCGAAGATAGAAGGGACTTGGCCACAGTCGCCTTTGAAATACAGGGCTTCAAGGTCAAGCAAGGGAAGTTGCTGCCACAAGGACCCAATTGGGAAATCCAAGAACCACCGGGAGATTATCTATTTGGCTGCCTCCTTCTACTACTATAAAAGGATGGCCTATTATATAGTTTAAAACACATAAATGATCATTTATTCTTTTCATATTTCTACAAAAACAAATACAATCGATGCAATAGATATTGTATCATATATTGAAATAATCATCATTAAAAGAGTTAATCTAACGATTAAAAGATTTTAGAGAGAATATTTTTATAATTACTAATAGATATATCATATGTTTAATGATGATAAAATTTTATTAGTTAGATGATTATAAAATATTATCGTAGATGATAAAATAAATGGACAATTCTAATCCTACTAAGCTTTTCTACAATTTACTAGTCATTGTAATAGTTGAATTTTTCTATGTACTAACTAATCATTATCTTTCCCAATGTTTGACTTTATCCAATTAAATTATTTTTGTCTGCTATCTATGATAATAACATATTATTGTCACCGGTCAACAATTTAAGTGGACAATTTCATTTTGTAGAATATTTCCTGCAAGCCATTTGATTTCCTGGTAGGTGGCTTTTTCTAGCTGAGAAACCAACCTTTTTCCAATTTAATAATTTAATGTTATTTGCTAATCCTTGATAATAACAAGTTGTCGCTAACAATTAAGTGGGCAATTCCAATTTGTGGAACATTTCCTACAATTGATTAGCCGTGTGATTGATTTGCTGATAGGCGACCTTTTTTATGCAGTAATAATTAACATGCTTTGTAATGTTAACTTTAATCAATTTAATAATTTAATTTTATTTACTAGTTAATAATAATTACATATGGTCAATTATCAACTATCAACCCATCCAATAGGTCAATTATCAACTATCAACCCACCCAATAGGCAGAAGTTTTTGATTTGGCACTAAAATGCTAAACCCAATCGGGATAATAATATCAGTTCAGTTCGAACTCTTTTACCGGTGCTGATATATCTATATCCAGTTAATGTCTTGTTTGCTTCTTTTTAATAAATTTAAGAATAATATATGGACAACATTAACTTAAAAATTACGCCACATATAATAAAATGTGTTTTTATCCAAAATCTTCCAATTATCAAGCCCCCAAATACTCAGCATAGTAGCACCATGTGACTTCTACAAGGAAACTAATGTAAGAATAATTATTTATTAATTATTGAAAAATATATAATTGATAGACATATAAATATATAGTTCAATTTATTAAAACACTATATATTGTATAATTATCATTGGCAAGATATAATGGTATAATATTGTTGGAATTTAAATTTATCTTGTCAAACAAAAGTCATTACTAATTTACATGATTCCATAAAATCATTGACACAACAAGAGTAATTAGATAATATATTGGGGGTATGTATCACTTTATGTAAATTCATTGAAACCACAAAATATATAATTGAAATTAGATACTATAATTTGTGGTCCTACTTGATAGAATAGTTGACCACACTATGTTTACTATAATATTATAATATTAAAGGAATATATAATATATGGTACTATTTTGATTATAAATAATTGATAGTTGAATGCCACTTATTAGGTAAGATATTAGCGATACAAGAAAATGAGGATAGTTGAATTTGCCTACCAAGTAATAGAGATAGGGATTAACTTGCAGCCCATTATCATCCTCTTCCCTATCTTCTTGATCTTCTTCCTCTATAGAAGGAAACCTGCAACCACAAAAAGACTACCACCATCACCACCCAAGCTGCCAATTATAGGAAACTTACACCAACTTGGCACACACCCTCATCGTTCTCTTCATTCCTTATCTCAAAAATATGGTGACCTCATGTTATTGCATCTTGGCAGCAAACCGGCTTTGGTCGTCTCTTCTGCCAGTGCAGCTCGTGAAATCCTTAAAACTCATGATCAAATATTCTCTGACCGGCCTCAATTAAGTATTCCACACAAACTTCTTTATAAAAGTACCGATATATCTTTCGCTCCATATGGAGAATATTGGAGGGAGATGAGAAGTTTGTTTGTGCTCAATCTCTTAAGCAGCAAAAGGGTTCAATCTTTTCGTGCTATTCGACGAGAAGAAGTAGCTTTGATGATCAAAAAGATCGAGAAATTAACTCCAAGGCCGATGGATTTGAGCGGGTTATTCTTGACACTAACAAATGATGTGATATGTAGGGTGGCTTTTGGAAGAAAATATGGTGGAGAGGAAGGTGGTGCTGCTTCTTTTGGAAAAATTTTAAAAGAATTTGAGGATTATTTGGGTCACTTTTGTGTGGGAGATTTTATACCATGGTTGGCTTGGATTCAGCAAGTAAATGGGTTAGATGCTAAAGTCGACAGAGTTGCAAAGGATATTGATCAGGTCCTTGACAAAATAGTCGAGGATCATACAAATCGCCTAGATAAACAAAACATTGACAATCACACAGAAGAGATGGCCAAAGACTTCATAGATGTCTTACTTGAAGTACAAAGGAGTAATACAGTTAGTTTTCAGATGGACAAAAATAACATCAAAGCGCTAACATTGGTAAGTATCATCAATAAATATTAGAAGAACCATGTTATGTCAAATTAATAGATCCAAATCACATAAAATGGCCTCTCTATATTTTAAAAATATATCTCTCTCATGCTCTAGTTATATTTAAAAATTCTTCCATATGTTTTCTCTCCCCCTCAAATCTAATCCTCCATTTCGAATTTTCTTCAATTTACTTTCTCTTTCTCTCCCTCTTCTCTTCAAACGGCTTAAATTAGAGCACAAAAATTATGTTGAAAAAATGGAGGAGAAACACCTATTAATATAGGATTATCCATCATTACAATTTCAAATAAAACACAACCATGGAGAGTTATGAGAAAACACAAACCGCATAGAACCATTGATATTCAAACATAGGGACTACAAGAATAATTGAGCGTTCACATATGGAAATTACTAAGTGATTAAATTGTGAGATTATTTAAGATTGTAATCATATCAAGGTAATGTGAGAAATTCTAGTAAGGAAAAATATAATACTTGAGTATAACATTCTATCAGTTTTATCACATACTCAATTTTTTTGGGCCATCTGTTGATGGCTTTTCCATCAACTTTTGAGGATTTTTAACTTATTATGATATTCCTTCTTTTTATTCACAATCATTATTTGTTGCAAAACTATGTGAATATAAATAGTGAATTGCAAATAATAAATGGTAAAATACTTTTCTTGAATATTGTTTCAATTTTAGAGGTCTTGTTCGGTGAAACTCTTTGGCATGATATTGCACTTAAATTCCAATTACATGCATCTAGTCTTCCCCAAATCCAAAATTAAAAATGTAAGAATTGGATCTTCTTCTTGTTGCCATTCGTTTTTACTGTATGCATCGAATTTGCCTGGATACTGTCATATATCCCAAAATATTTAATACTTGAGCTATCTTTTTCTTTTTTTTTCCAATTAAATTCTCATTACTAAATAGTGAGATTTGAGGGTATGATATGGCCAATTATTTGTGAAATGGATATAATAGATTTAAATTACAAATACAATCTTTCTTGTATTATATAAATAATGGTGCTTACATGTAATCCCGATCATACTAGAAGTAGTGGCACCCACTCCATCCCAATCATACTTTACACTTCACCTTACGATGATTACTAGCTATCGACAACTATTTAATTTGTAAAGAGAAATGAAGAAAAGCAAAAAGGAGCAACAAATTAAAAAAACACATCAATTAAAATTACCTGACAATCTTTTTAATTTTGAAGGATGCATTTGTGGCTGGAACTGATACAACTTATACAGTGCTAGAATGGACAATGACAGAGCTTTTAAGACATCCCCAAGTTATGAAAGAATTACAAAGAGAAATTAGAGAAATTGTCAAAAGCAAGGTTGAAGTATCCGAGAATGATTTAGAAAAGATGATGTATCTGAAAGCAGTTATTAAGGAGACTCTTCGATTACATCCTTCGGTCCCCCTTTTGTTACCCCACAAGTCAACCGAAGATGTTAAAATAAAAGGATACGACATTGCTGCTGGGACGCAGGTTATTGTGAATAGTTGGGCAATCCAAAGAGACCCTACTAATTGGGAAGAGCCAGAGAAGTTTTACCCTGAAAGGTTCTTCAATTCTACAATTAACTTTAAAGGAAAGGACTTCCAACTGATACCATTCGGATCAGGAAGGCGAGGGTGTCCAGGAATATCATTTGCCACAGTCATTATTGAGCTTGTCATTGCAAATCTCATGCACAAGTTTGATTGGTGTTTGCCAGTTGGAGGAAGGGATGATTTGGACATGAGTGAAACTACTGGGCTCTCTGCCCATAGAGAAATTCACCTTCTTGCTGTTGCAACTCCGCACTCTCATTCCTAAAACATTATGTGTGAAGCACTTCATTGAGTTACCATTAGATGTTTGAATAACTTGACGTACTAAATATGTATATGGTTTTAATTAATGGAAATAAGTAAATGAAGTGTTAATTTACACTATTTTGGAATGGCACTTTGATAATTTTCTAAGGTGGCAAGCAATTAAAATAGTACCATTGGTGAACATTCTGATTCCTTTGGTGTGATAGAGGATTGTTGCTACTCTCATCGAATTTCCGATGCTGGCACAAAAAAGTGGCAATTGGGCTAGCTTTGTGAGAAAGCTTGTATGTCATGCCTCAGCCCAAATGTATCGGCTTGGGTTAAAATGTTACACAAAATATTGGCAATCCTTGCAATATAATTAAATAAATTTGTATTTATCCCATTATTCAGCCAAAACTCCTCTATTTGGCCCTAAACCATGTATACATTCTCAATTCATCAAGCACAAAGGAAAATCATCTGAAATCAAATTCCAGCATAAATGTCAAACAATTCACAAGTTTACCGCCCCCAGGCCAAAATACATATACATTGAAATAAGTAAGATAAGCTAATAATAAACATATTCCAATTTGTCTTAGTAAGAATATAATTTCAAAAAAAAAAAAAAAAAACAACTTAAAGCTAATTATCCCAAAGTCCAATCCGAAGCTTTGTAAGTTATTCATATCCGTTAGTTTGAAAGGTAATAAATACGACAAGAGTGAATCTAAATCTAGAGGTCAGTGATAAAACCTTACTAACAGGTATTTAATATTGAAGATCGGATTATAAATTCTGATATGTCCCTAGATTCGGGTAGTCCGATGGATTAGGATGTTATCTGATCTTTCTTTGGCGGGTCAAATTGAAACCAGTTCGGTTCCCATACTTTTAACCTAGGCCTTAAGCAATACAACTAACAAACAAAATGTTAGAGGATTGGTACGATTCACTCCCCAATATATCATTTGACACTTAAATCAAAAATATTTTTCAACAGATGAAAGATGAGAGGAAAAGAAAATAATATATGGATGCGTGTTATGGGGATTGAGTGTTTGGGCACATCCAACTGAGGGGTGGCTTTTAAGGTGCGCTTGGCTGAGGGGCGACTCACGAGGTGTGCCCAACAAAGGGGCAAATTATGAGGTTTGCCCTGTTGAGGGACGTTTTAAAAGTGCGTCCGATTAAATGGCGACTTAAAGGTGCGCCCAATTAAGGGGTAGTTTACAAGGTGTGCTTGGCTAAGAGGTGGCTTAGAGGTATGGAGGACTAAGCTCCTACTGAGTGTGCCCGTCCACTGGACGGCTTTGAGAGATGGCGGGCTCTTGTAGGAGAGTGACTACTACAAAGAAGAGCATAGTGCACCTATAAGGGGGTGGCTAACTAGAGGCAGGAGCAACACCTTAGCGATAACGATGAAGATAGAAATTCCGTAAAGTCTCCCTTAGGAAAAGTGGCCCTTCACCCTACTTTTTGAGTCGACTCCACCAGTTTTGTTGTGTGAAGATTCAGAGCGAGCATGAGGCCTTCACAGACGTCGGCTGGGGCAAGAGTAGGAGAGCAGGACATCTCGAGAGAGTGGGAGCTGGCGTCCCTTCTGAGTTTTCTCCTTGGTTCGTTCCTCACGAAGCTTTTCTCTTCTCCCTTCTAGTTTCTGCACTGTGCAGGCCATTGATGAGGCCATCAATGGCAATGGTTGTTGAGGGCTTGTGGAAGACTTAGTTCTAGTGGATGCGCTCAATGGGGAGCTACTTAAAAGAGGGAGGAAGAAGGATCACATTGGGATTCTGTGACCTTGAGAGCGATGGAGAGCTCTTGGCTTGTTTGTGTAATCGGGGCAAGAGTCATTCCCCCCATGGCCTCTCATTTCTATTGCTTTCTTAAAATTTCTTTCCTGTGTGCTCAGGGCTCTCCCTTCCTTCTACGCGGGGAAGGAGATATATAGGGTGGAAGCTACTTGGGCACCAAGGCTTATGGGTGCCTGACAAGGCAACAAGGGATATTAGCGAATATCCTTTCCTTCTGTGAGTGATTATCTAGCCATAGTTATGGTAGCTTCCTTTTGGGGAAGATTCGTTGAGTTGCACCTGCCATGTTGAGTAGCACACAATCTCTGGGAGGAAATTTGTTAGGCTGACACTAACAGACTAGGCTGTCGGATAGCTATTCTAGCCCATGCGCCGACAAGGGCACGTGGGCTTGCGTGCTAGGCTTGCTCGATGGCTATATGGGTTTACCTCCTGAGCTAGAGATTCCGAGTTGCATGTGTTGGCCTTCCCGAGGCCGAGCTGCACAAACCTTATGTTGGGCTTTAGAGAAATTTCTGACAGGCTGTCGATCCACTGGAATTTAGACTCTGAGCTGACTCACAGTATTGGGCCCATCACTAACCCCCAATATCGGGAGATTTAATATTTTAACCTCAGGTATGTAATGATACGACATCGTCATGTGAGTCCATACGCGGGTTCCTTCCCCATATGGACGATTCTTTGAGTGTCGTCAATGTACTGCGGACGACGCTAGCAGGCACAATCCTCTACAATAGTGGCTCGCTGACTTCCTACCCTAATTCATGGAGGGCTTCTTGTGCGTTGCTTCTCGAACTATTCTCCCATTAACTAAGTGATGTGACAGATCGGAGCAGGCATGGAACTTGCGCAATTGTTGGCTAGGATCGAAGGAAGTTACGAGAGGTCCAACAATGGACTTGAAGTCTATCCTGATGTCCATACTTTGATCATTCTCATCTTATAACGTGGGCAATCTAAGTATAGGGTCATTGTCATATGCTTCTCTCATCTAGTGTCACATAGTCGCTACTGAGGTGGCTTTGTGGAGCGGTGACTTAGCCTCAGAGGGGAAAGGGTTGCTTCTCCCCCTTCCTGTCAGGGAAAATGGCTACTCCATCTATTGCCCACATAGGATTGTTGATGACTATTGGGGGAGGAGCTTTTGAGCCCCTTGGGTTTGGGCTGTTGTCACTGTGGCTAGTCTGGTGTAGACTCTTGAGCTGTGTGGCTTTGACTTGTCTAGGTGGGTGGTCTTTCATGATTGCCTCCCGGGAGAGAGCAGGTGAAAGATCCCCTATTTTTGCTAGGGAGGGTTTTGGCATGTGCTTCCTACTTTAGCAGTCTTAGGGAGGCAGTGTGGAGGAGCATGATCTTCTCGATCATTCGGAACATGGTGCTTTGTTCGGTGACATTCCATTCCAGGGTTACGTGCTTGCGAAGCAAGGTTTCAGTAGTCAGAACATCATTTCATGTATTTCTCTTTTCTTTCCTCCTCAGTTATACATCTACCGATATGGGCTTTATACTTTGCAAGAGGAAGTAAGGAATGGAACTACTGAGCTCTTTTGTCTTCAATGCTTGGCTTAAATAGTCTTGCACGTTGTGAATAGTTAAAGCGCTTGCATGCTGCTTGGTGTTCCTTGATGTTTGACAAACTTACAGTCTAGGCTGCTAGCACCTCGGCCCTCTGGCGGTTCACTTATCGGCCAATCATCCTGAGCACTTAGCTAGGAGTCCGGCCAGGAGTTTCATCCTCGAGCCTCCCACAGCCATGTGCTGACCATCTAGTGTTCTTTTGAAAATGGCGTGTTAGGTCATTATGACTGGCACTACAACAATGAGTAATGAATTTGAGTGCTAGGACTACCAGTTGTCAGTGTTCAGCACGGGGGACGTCATGTTGATCATCATGATGAGGCAGCAAGAAGACGCACCATAGCACCCGACGGTGACGGCATGTGTCGTGGCTCGTCGATGGCTTCAAACGACGTAATAGTAAGGCTGAGGCATTGGCTATCTAAGTGCTGATCCCCAGCCATTGCCTCATTCCTTGGCTTTGCGGGCATCTCTGCCCCATTTTGCCGTCTTTCTTTCTCTACTTTCTGAATGGCTCATTGTGGTGTTACTGCTGTTTTGACTTCAATTACTTTGGCACAGGATGCGTCATCTTCTACTTTCTCTTGGCCTTTGACTGAGCAAGGAAGTGATGACGATCGAACGATGGAGGAAGTCAAAGGAGGTGATCCATTAGGAGTAACCACCTTTGAGAGGGGTCGCCACCTGGGTGTCCCAATTCTTGAGCTTGATAGGGCTTTACGGGTGCCTTTGGACCTTAAGTCTGCTGAATCCTCTCGCTCCATCTATGTGCTTTACCGGGAAGTAATGCTTCGCGGATTTATGCAACTATACTTTTCGTTATAGTTTTTGCCTGACCATCGTTTTTGTGTTTAACAGCATGGGGGACTCCCCATTCGATGGAGGAGGCTTTGTGCTTGTAGGATGTTGAGATTGGTCACTTACATGTGCACGCAAATCGAGTTGTTGAGGATGCGGAGCGTCTAATTAATACTGTTGTCGATGAAGCACTGCAAAATCTAGAGGGGGCCAATTGTCTTGACACAATTGACCAAGCTTTGTCCGAGTCCGAGGTAGGATCACAATAACTCGTAGAGGCTAATGCTCAAGTTTTGAACTAGATCGTGCCATTTGTGGACGAGCTTCGGGAAAGTTGGGGGTAGCTTAATGACTTGCTGGGCGTGCGCGCTTGGCTGGTGGGAGAGTTGATGACCAAGCTTAGCCCTGACGAGAGGGCCTTGATGCTGGAGGTTCTTAGTGCTCGAACAAGAATGGATTCCTGGTCAGAGAAGGTAGAGGGCCAGCATTGCACTCTCCGCAAGGGGCCCTTAGCCATAAGATACTCATCTGGCTAGGCCACTTTGATCATTGTTGCTGATGTTTCTATTGTGTGCTGGACTCCATATGATGCTTTTCTAATTGCTAGTTAAGTGCTTCTATCATCATTGCTAAGGCACCGTAGAGTTCCATGCTAGTCACTTGCCTCAACTGTAGGCTGCACAAGCCTTAGGCAAGGTCCAAGAGCTCGCTAATGGGAAATATTAAGCTCTAGACGGGATCGCATTGCCATGAGAGCACACTTTGGGAGTGAGCTGTGAGAGAGATAGAGAGCTGAGCGAGTGTTGCTACTGTTGTTGCAACTGGGATCAACCTGGACTTACACCCTGGGTTGTGCTAGCTCCTATTGGGAGGAGGTCGTGGCGATTCAGAAAATGTGGCTGTTGACTAAGCTTTGTGGCTATCGTCATTGGGCATTGGCGTTACCTAGGCCGTTGCCGACATATTTCTGTTGGTGCTCGGTCCTACTAGAGGATGTCATAACTTTCATGCGTCTGGTCTTAATTTGTCGACCATTGTAAACTAATGGTACTCGTCTCTTCAGGAGAAAGTTGTCGCATGCATGCTTAATGAAGCCCTCTAAGGTTTGCTATTTGACGTTGTATGGGCTGCTCGGCGATGGGACCGAGGTTTAAATCCAACCACGTATGGGCCGCTTAGTACAAGACCAAGGTTTAGATTCGTTAGTCTATAGGCTGCTTAGTTTCAAGAACCGAGGTTCAAATTTAATAATCTCTAGGCTACTCGGTCATAGGAACTGAGGTTCAAATTTGACCGTCTCTGGGCTGCGCTCAAATGGGACCATGGTTTTAACAGGTGAAGGGGACTTCACCCTACCTAGGGACAGTTAAGGTCATCTAATGTACTCGGATGATATGAAAACATTCCATGAGCAGATAAAATGACTACTTTATCAATGAAAGCATAGTTCAAACAAGTTGTATGATATATGCAAGACTTACTTGGATTCAGTGCAGAATTATCATAGATGCTTCTAGTGTATGGCGTGCTATGCCCGTGGGACCAATTCATCGTCCCAGGTGCGCAGCTGTCGTGCATTGCTTTAGAGGGTCATCAAGGTACTTCAATGGGGGCTTTGGCCTATGACTTCTATGCTCTGTGGGACATGGTCCTCCACTATAGGCTAGCTTGGTAGCACCTTATTGCTACGCTGGGTGGCCTACTGACAAGTGGCTCAGGTTCCATTATTGGCCAGTACGGCCTCAGGTAACCTAGACTGGCATGGCACTTGGCCGGATGATGCCTACTCTGATGTGATGGGCAGCATTTCAAGAATGTTAAGCCCCAATTGCGAAAACCGTGGTAGCTTCTACGAGAATTGCTGCTATACAACGGACCGATGAGAGGAGTTGCTACTTTGGGATTTCACTTCGTATCTCATGGCTAGGTCAGCCCTTCGGCTACTGCTAGGCCCTGACACTAAGGGAGCCTCGGGTCTTGAGGTTTCCAGGCCACTGGATCCTCTAAGGGTGTTGATTCCCTTCGATCGCGTGGAAGCTGAAGGGCAATGCTCTCAACATTGCACCTTCGAATGAGTGCAAGTAATTAGGGGTCGATAGGATTAGGGCATCCAGCCGGGTAGCAAGCATTTACACGCTTGGGGCAAGTCATCCGTCTGTTTGGCTACCCAAAGGGAGGTCGTCAACACTGGTGGTGACATCTCTAGTTGGTGCGTTGGCTCGTACCCAGGATGTTGGTCTTCTTCGATTATTTAGAAGTTAGAGGGCGGAGGCCCTAGCATTGCGCCTTCAAACGGGCGCAAAGGGTCTGGAAGAGGGTGCTCAGGTAAGCATTGAGTGCCTATATGCTTTGGGGCCGGCTACCTATTGGCATGGCTACCCAACGAGGGGTCATCTCCATGGTTGGTGCGATGGGTAGCGGGTCGAGCATGTTGATCCCCCTATCATGAGGCTGGCTTCTGTGCGATTTGGCACTTTGCACATAGTCAATGAGAAGTGTCACTATACGATTAGCCTTGCCAAGCCCCCGAGTTAGTCCTCTCACTCCAGCGAGGCCACTCGCGAGCAGAGGCCCGAACACTCTGAGAGCCCTTTTCGTGTCATGCTTCTCATCCCCGAAAGGGGATGATAGAGAGCCTACCATTGCAATCGGAGTCTTCCTCATGGTTAGAAGGTCACTGGTCATCTCAGGGATAGCAAAGGGATCGTTGCTCTAGTCTTTCATTCTACACTCCGGGACCGGGTCAAGCTTTCTTCCAGGAGTAGGCCCTATCACTTGGAACCTCGTGAATACTAAGGTCGTTAGGCTGCTGAGCTCTTCTCCTGTTGGCTCTCTTCTCCTTTGGCTAGTCCTTTCTAGATGTAGATAGCTACGCAAGGGGGGAAAGTGCCCCCAACCGCTGTCTGTTTGAGAGCATAGGGTCTAGGACGGTGCCAGCATAGTGTCCTACTGGGCAGTGAGCACATGCTTGCATAGGGCAAGTCAAGTGTCACCATGGCTACCTAGGGGGTCGTCGCCATGGGAAGTGATGTCTCTAGCCGACGTGCTGGTTGAAGCATGAGCCTTGACCATATTTGTCTTGTTGTTGTGTGATAAAAAGACTTTTAAGTCATTTTCACAGACGACACTAATGATGCGTCCCCTGATTTGAATTGTTTGAAGAGTTAGGGAGCTACCTAATCTTTCTATAGCGGGTTGAAATAAAGTCGGTCTGTTCTTCATTCTTTTATCCTAGACCCTGTGTGACACAACTAATAAACAAGGGGCCAGAGGTTTGGTAGGACTCACTCATCAATATATTCTCCGACACTCAAATTAGAAATCTTTTCCAACAGATAGAAAGATGCGAGGATAAGATAATAATGTGTGGATACATGTTTTAGGGATTGAGTGTTTGGGTAACCTAGACTTAGGGATGGCATACGAGGTATGCCCGGCTGAGGGGCCACTTATGAGGTGCACTCGATAGAGGGTTTGCTTACAAGGTGCGCCCGATTGAGGGGTGGCATAGAGGCATGCCAGACTGAGGGGCGACTTACGAGGTGCACCTAACTAAGGGATGATTTAGAGATGCATCTGACTTAGGGGTAATTTAGAGATGCGCCTGACCAAGAGGCGGTTTATAAGGTGCACCCGATTAAGGTACGACTTAGAGGTATGGAGGACTGAGCCCCTGCTAAGTGCACCCATCCACAGGGTGGCTTCGAAAGATGGAAGGCTCCCACGGGAGATTGACTGCTATGAGAAAGAGTATAGTGCCCACACAAGGGGGTGGCTAACCAAAGACGGAACAATTCCAGGGCGATGACAATGAAGGCAAGAACTTCGTAAAGTCTCCCTTAGGTGAAGTGGCCCTTTGCACCCTGCTCTTTGAGTTGACTCTACCAATCTTGTGGTGTGAGGATTCAGAGTGGGCATGAGGCTTTTACAGATGCCAGCTAGAGCAAGAGTAGGAGAACAGAATATCTCAAGAAAGTGGGATCTAGCATGCCTTCTAAGTCTTCTCCTTGGTTTGTTCCTTGCAGAGCTTTTCTCTTCTTTCTTCTGGTTTTTGAGCTGTGTAGGCCATTGACGAGGCCATCAGCGGTAGTGGCCACTGAGGGCTGGTGGAAGATTTGGTTTTAGTGGGTGTGTTGGACGGGGAGCAACTTAAGAAAGATAGGAAGAAGGATCGCACTAGGAGTCTATTACCTCGAGAGAAATGGAGAGTTCTTGGCTTTTTTGTGTAATTTGGGTCAAGAGTCATTCCTCCCTTGGCCTCGCATCTCTATTACTTTCTTAGGGTTTCTTCCCAATGTACTCAGTGCTCTCCCTTCCTTCTATGAGGGGAAGGAAATATATAGGGTGAAAGCTACTTGGGCGTCAAGGCTTGCGGGTGCTTGACTAGGCAACTAGGGATGTTGGTGAATATCCTTTCCTTATCTTGGCAATTTGCTAGCTGCAGTTATGGTAGCTGCCTTTTGGGGCAGATTCACTGAGCTGCGCCTACCATCCTAGGCAACACGTAGTCTCTAGGTGGAGATTTGCTAGGCTGTCATTGATAGGGCAAGTTGTTGGGTAGCCATTGTAGCTTATGTGTTGGTAGGAGCACATGGTCTTACTTGCTGGGCCTGCTGAAAGCTGCTTGGGCGTCAAGGCTTGTGGGAGCTTGACAAGGCAACTAGGGATGTTGGCGAATATCCTTTCCTTATTTCGACAATTCGCTAATTGCAGTTATAGTAGCTGCCTTTTGGGGCAGATTCGCTGAGCTGCGCCTACCATCCTAGGCAACGCGTAGTCTCTAGGTGGAGATTTGCTAGGCTGGCGCTGATAGGCCAGGTTGTTGGGTAGCCATTGCAGCTTATGTGTCGGTAGGGACACATGGGCTTGCTTGCTGGGCCTGCTAGACGATTGTTTGGGTTTGCCTCCCAAGTTGGAGATTCTGGGCTGCATGTGTGGGCCTTCCCTGGGCCGAGCTACGCGAACCTTGTGTTTGGCTTTGGAGAAACTTATAACGGGCTGTCAGTCCATTAGAATTCAAACTCTAGGTCAGCCCACAGTACTGAACCCGTCAAATTCTTATCTCATAGTCTTTCTTATATGACATTATTTAGAATTTATGAATAGACTGATTACATATTATATCCCTATAAATGACGACAAATATTACTTTTCTAAAATATTGATATTAGGTTATGACTTTTGCTTAAAAATTAATATACCATAACATATTTAAATATATTATGTTATTTCTCTGTAAAAATTTTTATTTAGATATAAGAATGACTTAACACAATTAAGCTAATTTTCAAAATATGAATATATAAATAACATGGCATAAACTTAGTTTTTTTGTTTTTCAAATTGTAGGGTTTTTCTTCATCAAATTCTTCCAAGAAGGACATGCAAGTCCAAATATTCAAAAATTCCTCATAATATGTTTTTATTAAGGCATTAAGACATAAACCTTTAAAATCTCATAATTTATGCATACATATAAAATGAATGCAGATCAAACTCGAGAAGTAAGAAAAATGTTATACACATGTGATGTATCCTAAGATTCGAGTTATGGTACAAATTAGGGAGTTACTTCATCTTCCAATATGGGCTGAACTAGAGTAGGTTTGGTCTTTGCCTTTATTGACCTGGAACTTGCGCACTATAAACTAAAAATAAGATGTTAGATAATTTACGGGACTCACTCTTTGATTTATCCTCTGATACTCAAATTAGAAATTTTTTCAAACAAATAGTAAGATGCAAAGAGGATGTAAAGAATGCAGAGTTATACATATGTGGGGGATATGAGAGGAAGACTGAGCTCTTATAATGCGCTCAACGAGGAGCGGCTTAGTGAGATAGAGGATTGGGCTCCAATGTGTCGCACTTGGTGAGTGGCTTACTAGGGTACACTCGACGGGAGTGGCTTAGCGAGGAGGAGAAAGTGCTGTATTCAGGAAAGATAGCTTCATTGTTTTTGGGCTCTTGTGACACACTTCCAGGGTAACTTCAGTTGGGAATTGTTCAATCCCCTTTCTTGTAAAGGCAAAGGTAATTTGTAGTGCTTCATGGAGAAGGCTTTGGTGCCAAGGCCCGTGATAGGTGTCTTGTAAGGATTCACCTGCTGTTAGGATATTGATAGGAGCCACCGTGTCAGATGTTGTCTTGTGGCAGTGACGTGACTGTAGCTGGTGGTAGCCGATAAGGGCAAGGCTTCTTGTGTGGGTTAGCTGGGCTACCATTGGTTGGCAGACACGGTGGTTTCCCATGGTTGACCACCATTACTATTGGCTGGGACCTATTGTGCCTTCTATGCTGCTAGGCTGCTATCGCTGAAGTGGAGGGTGGAATTTGCAATGATTGGTTGAGCCTCAGAGGCTGCCCTTTAACCTTGGACTGTTGTTTCTCATTGGGCCTGTTCACAGTAGATGGGCTGGCTGAACGGTTCCTGGGCCTTGCTTTGCATTGGGTTTCACTTGCTAGTGGGCTAGATGTTGGATTGGCTCATGTTGTGACTAGATTTCCCATGTCGTGACTAGACCCTTCACTAGCCTCCCATGCCAGAGAGCTAGGCCTCTCTAGTCTCCGGCATGTCAGAGGATGGGACATTGCCTACTGAGCCTACTCACGTGCCTCTTCCCAAGTCACTTTAGTCACCAATTCCCAAGAGCTATGCCCCTTCCCCAGGTGTCTTATAGCTTTCCGTATAATGGCATAGGGATTCGATGCTCTATTTGGAAAGATTTTGCTCTAAACCAAAGCCTGGCGTCGATTCCTTGCCGATAATTAGTGGATGCAACCGTTCATTGAGAGCTTGCCATCTTTCTGCCATGGCTATAAATGGAGGGGCTTTTGGCTCTTTGTCTCAATATTCATCTCCACACTAAGTGATGTGGGAGTTCGAAGTCGCCTTGGGCCTCCCAATGCCTTGTACAGGGATCAAACAAACTTCTAGAAGATTTGAAGAAGCATTGGGCGCTTATGGCGTTGCCACTGCTCTGGTTGTTCTTGTGCCACCTGAACCCTACTCAGGCTGTTCTAGTGCTGCCACCCTCAGTATCCCAGTCGTAGGGTCCCTTTCTTTCTTTCCACCTCAGGCCGGCTTTTGGATATCCTCTTCTGATGGGATCTCCTACGACAGGCGTTTTTGGAGATCCTCTCAAATCTTAGGAAGTGGCCCTACCTTGATCTCTTCTTTGGCGATCATCGCCAGAGCTTCTTGGAGGTGGAGCGTTCAAGTGGGAAGCTTCTCTAACATTGGCGGCGGTGTTTTGCTCCTCCTTGTCAGAGAATTGCTTCCCATTCACCTTCTGCGATGCCTGATTTTTGGTTGGGACGTTCCATGGGTAGGTAGAGGAAGTCCAAGTGGTGTTTCACACACGGCTGTCCTCCCTACATAAGTCTTTCACTATTGTAAGCCTTGTACTTTATAAAAGAATTCAATAAATAGAACCAGTGGGTATTTTCCTTCTTGTGTTTCTAGAATCTTGATTTTTTATCTTCTCACATGGTTTTATGATTGGATTATCTTCGTACCATCATGTGTGACCTGGCATTTGATAGTTAGATGGATCTGGCACTCGAAATCTTAGTTATTCTATGACTAGCATCTCAATCGGCCGTCCTGAGTGCTTGGCTAGGAAGCCAGTTGTGCAGAATGGTGTCGAGCTGGCCTGGGTCATGTGCGGTCTGCTTTCTATCCTGAGTCGTATTGTGTGATGAGCACTGTATCTTTAGGCTGTTAGGCTTCTGGCAATACTGCACGCTGTCATGATTACTGCTTCGGCTGATGGCGCGAGTGCTCCTAGGGTCTGCATTTTTGCATTTATTATTGATGAGATGGTTAGATTGACTAGTATCATTACTGGTCTATAGTGTTTGCATGTGGAAAATCAAGGCATCAGACCATCTTATCTGATGGTGGGAACGAGAGTGTTGCGATGCCTTATGGAGATGATACATGTAGTTGCCATCATGAGGGGAGCCGTTCGACTTCCATGCAATGTTGTTTTCAACTTAGGGCCTTTGCCTATTTAAATTGCGTGCCTCTCACCCTTTCCACACTTTGCTTTCATTTTTAGACTACTACGAGCCCCTTCATTCGTATATTTCCTTCTCCTGTTTTTCTAGCCATGGTTTTCGACGACGTCAGGAAGTTCTAATCGATTCTTACTACCGATGATAGTCAGTCGTTGCTTTCTCAGTTTAGGAGAATTATTTATGTAACACCTTGAAAATAAAAAGATTCAGACCCCAAAATAGTAAAATACACCCTTTTGTGAAAACAATCGATACTAGCATGTAACTCAATAACTAATCTATGCCTAAGATCACATCAAAGTCGTACATGTCTAATAAAATCAAATTTATCACCAATTCTAACCATTAACCCAAACAACATACCTCGGGTATATAATATTTATGACCAAAGATGATTCTGTAGATGTCGACACAACTAATGCATAGTCTAAAATCCTCAGGGATGACAATAAATGATGAATAAACTTTGATGTCACAAATGAATGTGTAAACCCTAAATCTAAAAGTACATGTATTGGAGTGCCAAAAATAGTAAGGTTACCTTCTACCATCAAAGGTGACACATTAGCATCTTGTGCTGCAATAGCAAAAGTTCATCCCAAATCGTTGGGTTTCTTTTTAATTTGCCTCATAGGATGAGGGCAATCTTTAATCATATGGCCGGGTTGACCACAGTTAAAACGAGCTACCAAAACTTTATAGTAGGGCCTCCCTCCATGCGAATTGCCATAATGGGGGCACACGGGCGTTGCTGATTGCGGGCTGGTACTCCCTGAATTTTAGCACCTTTCTTCCCTTTCTCCATCGACTTTGCTTTCTTGTGGGATCTTCCTGATCCATAACCTAAACCAAAACTTTAGTCTCCTTGACTATCCATCTTCTTCTGGAAGAATTTCTCCATTTCCATCTCCTTCTCAAACAAAAGGGCTCAATCCAACACGTCTCCATATATCCTCAACTTCAGTGTCACAAGCTATCTCTAAATGGTGTCATTTAAGGCCTTGCAAAAACTTTCTAGCTTCCTTCATCATGCACGATGTACGGAGTATAGCAAGACAACTCCATAAACTTAACATCATACTCAGCTACAGAGCGGTTCCATTTGCCTCAACCGAGCAAACTCATCTTCCTTTTGCTCCCAAAGACTCATCAAAAAATACTTGTCCATAAAGACCTCCACGAACATATTCCACATGATTTCATCATCCTCCAAGTCCGTAACTCTCTTTCTTATGGACCACCAATGGTCCGTCTCACCTTCATGCTTGTATAATGTTAGCTTATCCTCTTTCGAGTATTGGATCATTGTAAAGACTTTCTCGATTCTCTAGATCCAAATTTCTACCTTGGTTGGATCTGGGTCACTCATAAATTTGGGCACCTATTCATTAGTAAAATGCTCATACACCGTTGCTCCTTGATTCACTGGTGTCGAAATTGGCTCTGGGTTAGGCTAATCCCGAACCATTGATTCCATTATGTCTATTATCCTTGTCATGATGTTCAAATATTTTGCCTCCTTATCTAGGTGAGAACTTGGTCCAATGTTACTTCCGTGTCTTGCTATCTTTTAATCCTATCACAAAATATTCATCAAATTAGAACCTCTAACAAAGACCAATCAATTTAAATCCTTACATCATCTTTAAACTAATTGAGGCATCTCCTTACGACCTCTCTGATCCTACTTTAATTGGTCATATCTTGAATTCTGATTCCGTAATTAACTTTTAATCATATATTATTAATTTAACCAAATCATCCTCCAATTAGTTTCTGAATGTGAACTTCGTATTGATACCTCAACCGACCATAATAAAATTAACACAACATCATATATAGGACCCAAAACACATGCCGCATCTCATGTGACTCTAACATTGACCCAACGGTGACATCAGACCTTATATAAGGAGTAATATCTATCCAATACAAATATCAGAGTATACACACTGTAAAATTAAATCATAAACCATAATTTGACAACCAACAACAAATCATTGAACAATACAAAATAATTAAAACCCAAAACAACATTAATTCATAACTTGCCATCCGACACTCAATATTTTATCATTTTTGACATCTCAAAAACTTCCCTGAAAATTGATATAACATACTAGATATTCTAAAGATATTCAATACTATATTACAACAATCCGAATAACATAGCATCATTAGATTCTGAAATTGGAGCTAAAATTACGACATTAAACACGTTAACTATTATCAAAAAATATAAAAGAATATTAAACATCCATAAAACTCTAAATTAAACTCTTCTCATTTTCTTGATCCTTCACTCTTGTTCATTTGGCAAAAACTTGTGCATCTTATCTAAGGATTAGTAAAAATAACAAGGAATGAGCCAACAACTCGGTAAGGCACATAATATATTAATAATTATATATACTTTGCTTAAAAAATATATTCGAAGGATTAAAAATTATGATCGGATGTAATGACATGAAATTTTCATCAGACTTATGTAGTAAATTTGTTTTTTTTGCATTTTTAGATTTCTTTTCATATTCTTTCTTAATTTAAATCATCAAATCATACTCAATTCTTATTTTTCTTTGGGATCAGTGCCACTAGGTCTTACTGACTAAAGAAGTGAACAATCGAAACTCAGATTGTGTGTACTCCCATGTAATCAAAAGTTATATACTACTAATCATGACCTATAGGTAGGCCGTCTATATGTTACCTTATGGACATGGCTGAACGACACTTCTTACCTGTGGATGATAGTTTTAGATATCGATATATCACTATAATATACTAATACATGTCATAGTCTAATAATAACCATAGTCTAATATAAATTTTTAGAAAAACTCTACACTTTTCTTATTAATTCATAATTTTTCTCACTCCTGAAAAAAATACTCATAGTTCATATCTAAATTGTAGAGTTTTCTTTCATAATTTTATAAATTTATACTCATACTTTTGTAGAAACTTAGTTATGTTAAAATTAAAAGCATGAGATAGTGAATTTGTTGTTAAAATGCATAAATTTTAGCAAGATGTATAATTTAGTTGATATATTAAAAATTCAAACTATGTGTGACGTTCCACATCCTCATTTATACTTAATGAAATGTCATATTATATATAAGTTCATAAAATATATCATTATTATACACAGGATGTATATGATATTATATCAAATGGCTCTAAACCCGTACGATCAGAATATGACGTCGATTCTTCAGAGGTGCTACTAAGTACGAAAATCCTTATCATAAATTTCTGCAGAAGTATAAATAACAACCATAACAATTTATGAAAGTACAACTAAATGATCAATACTAATATTGTATATTTTTTTATTCATTACAAGATCAACTACCAAATTTCATACAACTTTTACAACTTCGTCAAAATATAGAAATGCATAAGCTTAAACTACTCTTATCTTTACCCCTACTCATCCGGTACCAACTCATAATCGCTATCTGAAGGGTTAGATAAATAGTAAAAAAGTAAGCCAAATACTCAGTAAGATACATAATATACAAATATATACACATTTATACTGAAATTACATTATCATAAGGAATAAGAATCGAATACATGAAAATACAATGCATTTATCTTTCTTTACTTTATCCTTACACTGATTCTCATTTTAAACTTTCTTATCTTGAGAAATCGGGGTTAGTAGGCCTTATCATCTAATAGAGCAAACAAATCGAAGAAAGGATTGTGTTAACCCACATAATATAAGGCTTTACCTCCTGTTGCACCGCAAGGTGGGTGGATTGTGTATATCCCCACAATCTAAGGCCTTTACCTCCATTTATACTCCGATGTAGATAGTACTACATTTATACTTGATAGATGGGGCCAAAAGCCGTCATCCTGCAACTGCTTTATATTCTTTCACACCATGAGGTGGGTGCTGCTACCTTTATACCTAGTAGACGGGTCCGAAAGCTGCCTCGTAGCTCTTAGGTCAATTCTTTAATTTTTACTATAATATTCTAAGGCATACCAAGGAATATCACTCGTTAACGTCATGATCAAGATAATCCTTGAGCTTTTATTATAATACCTATGGCATGTCAGAAAATATTACCCACTAAAATAACTTTTTAGTCCAATTTCATACTTCTTAAAACATAAAAAATTATTATAGAAACTTTTACCTTACTCTTAATACTTTTTTTTTCTTAATTTTCTTCACTCTAGGAGAAAATACTTATCATTCTTCGGAACTTACAAAACTTCTATATGATTTTTTTTGGAACATAAGACCATACAATGCGGTAATAAATAACAGAAATTAATGCATTAGCCATGCAAAGCTCCCATGTAAACTTTTCATAATATCGAAATGCATAATCATAACATGCGATAAATGTAACAAAAATCAATGCATTGTCCATTTTACTAGCGTTAACCTTAAACTTGTACATATGTTAAAATTCAGATTTAACATGTGATTTATTCGAGTGATTTGATTGCCAGTTCGGTAATCATTTTGGGGCTAGTTTGTGTTGATTTCCTTAATCAAATTTTAGCACAATTACTTATGAATTTGGTTATTAGCTTATGGCCGATTTAATTGCCAGTCCAATGGTTGGTCCTTACTAATTTTTTTTATTATTATTTTTCTTCACTTGTGAATTGGTTCAAGTGATGAAAATGTTGGCTAGTTTATTTGCAGGTTTTAGAGCCCGATTCGGTGGTTGGTTCAAAGCATATTTTTATCAATTTATACCTTAACATTACCTCATAATATCATGCTTAATTTGGGTGTCAGTTCAACTAGCCCATGAGCCAGACTAAGCCAATTTAGCAGCCCTTATTCAGCATCAACATGGATGCTATCACCTGGTTCTAGCACTAATTAGGGGCCCAATTCTATAGTCTTTTCAAGATATTTTTGGAAGCCGGTTCGTAGGTTGACAATTCAACTTTAGTACTTAATAACTTGGCTGGGTCAACCGCTAGTTCCATCAGTTTAGGGCCAGTTTAGTCCATTTTCATGGACTGCTAGAATCAGCATTAAAGATGCTGGGCCGATTCTGGTTGTGTTCAAGGGTTTGGTTTAGTACTCATTTCAAGGAGTTTGGGGTAGCCGGTTTATTGGTAGATAGGTTATCCATAGTAAATTATATGTTGGCTGGGCCGGCTATCGATTCAACCGATTTGGGTCCTGTTCGGTCAATCTTTTTCAAGCTGCCACATTCAGCATCAGTAGGGTAGCAAAGGGCTGGTTCTATTTTTGTTGTTTTTATGGTCACTTCGAGACCGATTCTTGACTGGTTCGGGGAGTCTTCTTACAATGAAAAGACTCATTTTTAAGAATGTGTCCAATTTATGGCCGGTTCAAGCTAATATTCCAGCCAATTCGAGTCAAAGACATAACTGAAAATTCTACATCAGCACTTTCTGATGCAGCCAATTTATATTTTTGTTTTGGTGACCGGTTCATGACTAGATAGAGGCTAATTTTTGTAGGCTGGTACTTGAACATCACCACAGGGAACTTAAATCAATATGGCTACCGTTTCAGCCCGTTTGAGGCCCGGTTCATAAACTGCAATTTTAAATATCAGTAGAGTTGTTGAGATTGGTCCAGTTGCTAATGTGAGACCCAGTTTAGCCCATTTTCCTGAGCCGATTGGTCAGAATATCAATAAGAGGTTAAGCTCATGGGTCACCAAATTTGAGCCTGTTCGGAATTCATTTTGTTGCCGGTTTAGCTCATTTACAGTTGCTTGTTCAGCTACTGGTTTTGATTCCCGATTTTCAGTCTAGTATATTTAATGTCAAATTGATCATTATGACCAAAAATTCAGAAAATTTAAGTATTAGAATAATAATACTTATAGAATTATTAATAAGCAATACCAAATGAAGAAAGATTTTGAGGACATTTGTCAAATTTTCAATTAAAATCTCTTGCTGCCTTTGATTCTGCCCCTTAAACTCCCTTTCTATTTTCTTCCTCTCTTTCCTTCTATTTTTCTCTCTTCTCTCACAGTTTCCCCTACCTTTTCTTCCTTTCTTCCTCACGTCTCTCTTATACAAAACTAAAGGCAGAGCTGATTCATCAAACCCCCTGCAATGTTCTCGCTAAATCAGCCAGCTGTCCTAATTCAACCTTGCTGATTCATCCTTCCATTTGCTAGCCTATTGCCTTAATATTTGGCCTAGTTGTTTTTATTATTGGTTGCTAAAATGGCTGCTGAGGTGTGAAGTTGTGTGAGTTGCTGCTGGCTACAGCTACAATTTTGTAGCTTTGCTTCAGCAGCCGTGGAAGGTGGCTGCTTCAGTAGCTGGAATAAGCAGCTGTGGGCTGCCTTTATTTTGCTTCAAATTTGGCTAAGCTTTGTCGGCTCTATTACTGATATGAGCTGCCGTGGAAAGCAGTTGATTTATTTGCTGAGGTGAGCAGCTGTAAGCTGCTTTTATTCTTTCAAATCTTGGCTAAGTATGGTGGGAGCTGCTACTGTGTGGTTTGGGTGTTTGGCTTTACCGAATATTCAGTTGAAGAAAGTGTGTGTATATATATCCTATTAATTTATTG
Source organism: Nepenthes gracilis (assembly GCA_033239525.1). Lineage (NCBI taxonomy): Eukaryota > Viridiplantae > Streptophyta > Magnoliopsida > Caryophyllales > Nepenthaceae > Nepenthes > Nepenthes gracilis. The sequence goes on from BSYO01000023.1 coordinate 1,315,252, forward strand.
GAAATGTGATGCTAGAATGAGGCTGCCGTGGACCCTCTGTATTTGCTGAATTCTTGCTTAATTTGTGTGACGGAATGGATATATATATATATATATATATATATATATATATATATATATATATATATATATATATTTTGATTCCGTTATTTATAACATAGGATTACAGATGCCATCTAGGACCCACACACACTATCCATAAAACATGTAGCGGAAGTCAATTTAATAACCTATTGAAGCATTCAAACTTATTCCCATAAAATTCATTCATGCGCACATAGGTACAAGGTTCCAATTTTAAAAATACATCTATTCTAATTAGATCATTACATCTACTGCTTCTTCCGTGGTAACTCCCAAAGTATGCTTTGGAATCCTTAGAATCTCTTAGACGGAGCTCTAGTTACTCATTCTCGTCAGGCACGAATTTTATAGTCTCATCTGGAGGGGAAAAAACAAAAAACAATGAGCCGAGGCCCAGCAAGGTACATACAAGTATATAGTAAAACATGTATGCGGAATATAACTCCGCAAAACAGATACTATTGCACGTGAAGTTACAAATGCCATAAGAAGTGATCTATAACAGAAATATGATGCAGACGTATACAGAACTGGTCGAAAACAGAAACGGCCTTTGAAAATCAAAGATCAATGTACTCATATTTCAGAAAGTAGAAATCGGTCTTACTTCCATAATTTATAGAAAACTTATCGTTTATCAATAAAGGACCCTACCAGTAGACCCTACTAGCGAGATGATCCCACCTCAACGAGATCCTTCCCCAATCCAAGGGGGTGCCGGTCAGAACAGAACAGGAGCTACCCTCCTATTATAACGTCCTGAGGAGGGGCAGACCACATATAACTCCATGGACAAAGTTATCATTGATTATCACCATAACGTTCTAAGGCATGCCGGAGAACTTAACCTGACTACATATCAGTCCTTGGTCCATAATAACAAAACAAAAACATTTTCTTTTTATTGTTTACTGAAAGCCATTTTCAGTATCAGTCAGAAATATCACTATTAATCCTTCAGAGACTGCGCACAGATATCTTAAAGTCAGTTCAAAATTCGTATACTTCAAGCCGATTTCAAATCACAGATCTTAGTTCAAAAATCATATACCTTAAGTCGGTTTCAAAATACGATACAAGACCGGTTACATTTTCTTACACAGAAGACCCGTTTTCATTTTTTTACAAAGCAAAGCTGGTTTAGATTCCATGCTTAAATTGGCCGGTTTAGATTTTCATGCTTGAAGTAGCCGATTTAGATTTTCATCAAGGAAGGGACAGAGCTCTTTTCACATCAAGGGAGTCGATTTCATTTTCATAATATAAAGTTGGCCGGTTGTGATTTCATGTTAAGGACGATTTGGGTTTCTCCTTGAGGCCGATTCCAAATACAAGGTACACATGGACGAACTTGATTTCATTATGCAAAAGGGGCCGAACTTGATTTTATCATGCAAAACCGAACTTGATTTTCATCAAGGGAAAGCTGAACTTGATTTTCATCAAGGGAAGCCAAACTTGATTTTCATCAAGGGAAACCGAACTTGATTCTTCATCAAGGAAAGCCGAACTTGATTCTTCATCAAGGAAAACCGAACTTGATTCTTTATTAAGGAAAACCGAACTTGATTCTTCATCAAGGAAAACCGAACTTGATTCTTCATCAAGAAAAACCGAACTTGATTCTTCATTAAGGAAAAGCCGAACTTGATTTTTCATCAAGTGAAAGTTCAAACTTGATTTTCATCAAGGGAAAGTCGAACTTGATTTTCATCAAGGCAAAGCCGAACTTGATTTTTCATCAGGGAAAGCCAAACTTGATTTCTCATCAAGGAAAACCGAACTTGATTCTTCATTAAGGAAAATCGAACTTGATTTTTCATTAAAGAAAAGCCAAACTTGATTTTTCATTAAGGGAAAGCCGAACTTGTTTTCATGCAAAGGGGAGAGCCGGACTTGATTTGTCATTCAAGGGAAGCCGAACTTGTTTTATCATTAAGGAAGGCCAAACTTGTTTTCATGCAAAGGGGACCAATTTCGTTGTTATCATGCAAAAAGAGCCGATTTCGATTTTAATCATGCAAAGGCCGATTTTGATTTCAACATGCAAAGGGCCGATTTTGATGCTTACAATGCCGATTTTATTTTTAGTCTGGATTTTATGCAATTTTGGTTTAAGCAGGAAACAGAAGGTAGAAAATAGAGAACATGAACTAACCATGAAATCCATCATACTGTAAATACAACTTAAATAGTAACTTTAAAAAGGTAAGCATTCTAAATCGGAAGGAGAAACACTAACAATTTTTCTTAAAATTGGACTTAGAAATGGGAGTTCTTAAAGCATGAACTTTTAAAATTGGGGTATACTTAGCAATATTCTTAAAAACAGAACTTAAAAGAGTAGCGTATGAGGTACAGTTGCCTGATTGCCCATTCTAGCTGCCTCAAAGTTCTTCCCTCCTTTGCTCCTTATTCTTCCTTTGTATCAGAAACTCACATTTATCCCTCAACCTGAGCTCGGTATATAAAGAGGAGGGAGTAGGTGGGGTAAGTGGAGGTAAGTTACCTTCTCGGTACTTGCCTTCAGTGATTAGGTGGAAGTAAGTAGATTAGTTTACTTACTCCATTTGGTCGCCGCCTAGTTAAATTCCAACTAAATAGTAAGGTTTACTTTTTTCTTTAGTTACCATTAGTTTATTCGGTCAACTTTTTGGCCAATATTTTTTATTATAATTAAGCCGAGTTCAAATACATGCAGTGCCGACGTTTCATTCTTTCCTTTGAAGACTGGTCAACTCTTCAAATCCAGTCAACTTCTTCAAATCCAGTCAACATCTTTCAAAATCCGGTCAACATTACAAATTTTGGTCAACCTTACTCAAAATCCAGTCACCTTTACTCCAAATCAACCAACCGATCATCATCATCTGTTTAAATTACTCTCATTATTTACTTCGGCCTCTTGTACTTCCATGAAGTGGTTCGGCCTTCTAGTGGCACAAGGTCATTCCGATTTTCAGTAGCAATTTTTATTCCGATTTTAAACCTTTTTGATCTCAGGATCTCACAATTTGGGCGGTCCATGCAGCTATTACCCCTCTTGCTAAATTTTTAGGATTTTAGCTAAGTATAAGGCTTCCAAGTGTGTGTTTGTGTGTCGGACTATATTAGATTTTACTTAATTAATTTGATTGTACTCTATTTAATCAGTTAAGGTAAATTCGATTATTAATCGGGAGAAATTTTGGTGGCGACTATCCTTTTGCCATCCTAAGATCACTTCGATTAATAATCAATTGGAATTTTGGTAGCCGAGGTATCCTTTTATTGACCGTAACTGGATCGGTTGTTTATCAGCTCTATTGGATAATTTTTTGGGTTACCATTATGTCTCGGGGTGAACCTCTAACTTCCGGGTTTATGACATAATCAGTATAATGAATCTTAATATTTTACCGAAATCATCAAGTTGAGGGAAGTTTTTAAATCCACATATTTTAATTTTAATAATACTCGGATGTCGAACCCTTCAATCTAAATTTTTTTATATTCTTTGATCTCGATTAATTATGATTTGCTTGATTGGGAGATCTCGAGCCTTACAATATGTAGGTTAAATTGTGTACATTTTTCAACTCATATAATACATATATTTAATAGTTCAAAGAATGTAAAAGTTTCTATAGGAATTTAAGACATGGGTCAAAATTTACCTAAATGACAACAAAATCAGCAATATGTAGGATATTAACTTATGAACATACATGCAAAATAATTGGATAAAAATTCAGCATGTATAAGAAAATTTAATTGAACTTTTGGAACATGCAGAATCCTTTTTAACATGTTAGCACTTGTATAAATGAAATTCAGATATGGTGAAACATCGTACATCAAATTTAGCACATGCATGGAAGTGTAATGCAGATTTAACTAAGTAATATCATATACTTGAGTTTAGATGTAAATTTCATACATTTTTTTAACAAATTAAAAAGAAATACACATGCATATAAAGCAATATCATTATAACTTTAAAAATCAGAATATGCATAGGTAAAAGAATAAGAATTGTTTAGAAAATTTAGCAAAGAATAGTAATAAGAGAAGAAAAAACTTAAAGTATACTTGCCTTTGTTTTGATTTATCCAAAATCTAATTTGGATCAACTAAATTTTAGCTTTATGGCCCTCTCTCTCTCCTTCTCTCTCTTCTCCTCGTCTACTTCTCTCCCTTCTCTAGAAAGTTTGATGAAAAATTACAGAAAAAGCCAGCTGGTCCCTATTTATACTGCATGGCTCTCGGCGGTCGATTCAGGCGCATGTTAGGCGACCTGGTGTGCTTAGGCACGGCTCGAACATACCTTAGTAGCTAATCCCATCAGTTTTGGTGCTCAGGCGTGGGTCGAGCCTTCATCGGGTGTAAGCTAACCTTCTTTTCATGCATAGGCGCGCCTCGGGCACCAATCTGGCATGCCTTGCTAGATTTGATCTGGTCCAATTTTGACTATTTAGCCTAATTTTTTACATCTTTTGACCTCAATTTTAATTAAATTAATTTAATCATTTAAGATTATCATGAATTAAAGACTTAAATGTTACACATCAACAGCTTGCAACCCTACACCTATGGTTGCTAGATGCGCCTGCCATTAGTTTTCGAAGTCCACTCATGGTCCACCTTAATTACCGTAGTGTGTTTGTTGATATTTACCACTCAAAGTTACTCAGGTGAAAAACTAATTCAGAGCTCTAAATCAAGTTTAGATATGGGTCGTAAAAGGATTCAAGTTGAATTGATTTTCGAGTTATATATTAGTTATATAAATATAGCTCACTGTTCTAGCTACTGCTTTCCAGCAGAGGGCTAGTATCACAAGCTTATCTTGAAAAATATAAATCATGAAATTGTTTCATCAACCTTAAGAAAATATTCTATTGTGATTGCAATCTAATACTTAATATAAACTATAGCCATGGAAGTGTAGTTTAATTGAGTCCCACCAAAATAATTCATAATACTTATTTACTGACATACCCAATTTAATATCAGAAAAATATTAAAAAATAAACATATTTAGAAATGTTCAAATATCCCTTTCAAATTTCTTAGAAATCTAAGTAAATGTGGGGTGAGGAGGCTACAAACACTATATTTTGTTTTCCTACTTTTAGGATAAATAAAATGGCCTTCGTCATCTATAAGTTATAAAAGCATCACCGACTACAAAATAAAAAGATATATAAATATTTGATATTTGACAAGAACTTGAAAAATTCATATAAAAGAGCTATGTAACAGGTATGAAGTTCTATTATAAGTTAGAGAAGTACTGAGGGTCGTATAGACTCTGATGAAGGCTAATGTTCCATTCAGAAATTTTTGAAGGCTTTTAAGCATTAGCAAAATCTTGTTGGAAAAAAAAGAGGACAAAAAAAAGAATTTAGAAATTGTAATGTAGCTGAAGAAACACATCAAATGCACTTGTCAAAACTATTTTTTTTAGAATCAATATTGTCCCGTACATATTAAGGGAAAAATGTATTGAGAATTAATTCTATAATACAATATTGCTCTATTTTTATTATGCCTTCAACTAATAGAATCAAAGCATAAAAACTTTTAAGTGAAAATAGAATTGTCTCAAACTTAAGAGTTATTCTCTATGATAAGTATTCTCTAAGTAAGATATGAGATATTTGTTATCTGTCTAATGTCATCTCTATGTTCCTATTTGAATGACTAGGGGATCCTTAATTATAATTTATTTATATTATTTATAAATAACAAGAGAAAAAGATATATATATAAATAATACACGTAAAGTATATTCACTTCTAAAAATAAATAAAAATCAATTTTGCGTTAACTGAAACAAATGCAATGGACAGTATTATTGAAATCTAGTGTCCACACCAACAATGCATACCAAAGCTTTGAAGGTTGAAACAAGTGCATAAGTCATGGAGAAAAAAGAAAGATGAGAAAACCCTACAAATTTTATCTTAAAAGAATAGTTATATTTTCTCTAACAACGAATATCTTCTTATTTTAAATAATGAGAGTTCAAGGATTTGCAGCCAAGTTTTTGTCTCATTCTATAAATAAAAAAAAGGTGTTTATATAGAGTGTTGAAATTAGGTTAAGAATCTCGCATCCAAAGAAGGGTAGCACCATAGTGCTCATATGTTGTATAGGCGCGCATTTGGCACGAAAGCACACGCAAAGCAATGAATAAATGTTGCATAAGTGTATATTAGGGTATAGACATTCTAAAATAATGGCACACAAGTGTGAAACAAGTGCCTTGTAGCTACAAATATTCTGGACCAATTGCACTCATATGTGATACAGGCATTTATCAGGAGCGGATATTCCGTACAGATTATACTATGCACACTGTACAAGCATGCATTAGGTATGAATGTTCTTGACAAAATACACTCATATACTAAATAGGAATGAACCAAGCTCTAGTGTTTTAGATAGAATATGCCAATACATAATTTTCTTAATAATCTCTCCCCTTGATAATTCAGTGATAAAACCCCTTATAAGATAAAAATTACAAACACATAAATTATAAGTTCAGACGCCATCAAAATAGAAAATGTATATATAACTTTTGAAGGCAAGTTCACATGTTGCTCCCTTATCAAACGTGGTTAGAGCAAACACAAATAATATATGCATAAATCAATAACAGGAATATTGCAATTTTATTTAGCAATTGTGGAGAATAATAAGCTAAGATATAAATCCATCAATACGACCACTGAGCAATTAGGGATATATTCAAAGACAGCTAAAAAACGAATCTTCCTTCTTGTAAACTGGTGTTTTAATCACCACCAGAGTGGTTACTGTCCCTCATCAAAAGTAGCTCAATAAAAATGTTGTCCAAGCTCCCCCTAAAGAAGGCATACTAGTTGTCCTGTTGGGCATCAATATTCTAAAATTCCTCAAAGACATGAGACTCTAAGCAATCGAGATTTGTAGCAAGCTGTAATTGATTTTCAGATGTGGTGGCAAGCTTGTCCAACATCCTAGAGAGCTGACCCATTAATTAAAGAGGCTAAGAAGGAGAACAAGGGAAGATCAGGGGGGCCAAGGTGGACAGTTCCAACTTGCGGAACATTTCCTACAATCTGTTAGCCATTTGATTTCCTGATAGGCTCCTTTTTTTAGATAAGCAATCAACATTTTTCAAATTTTAGCCAATTTAATGTTATTTGCTAATTTTTGATAATAACAAGTCATCGCCACCAAATTGAGTGGACAATTGCAATTTGTAGAAAATTTCCTACAATCTATTGGCCATTTGATCGATTTGCTGATAGTTGACCTTTTTTGTGCGTTAATAATTAACATTTTAAAATAATTTAATGTTCTTTACTAATTAATAATAATTACACATGGCCAATTATCAACTATCAAACACCACCCAATACATAGAATTCTTTAATTTGGCACTGAAATATACAACCCAGTGTAGCAGTTTCGATCTTGCACTTGACAAAATTTTTCAATGTCAAACTATACAGCAATTTTCTATGGTATAAAAGTTACATATTGCAAACAAAATATTGGGGTACAGCTTCCTTTTTAATCTATTTTTTAGGTTTTCTAAAGTTCAAAATAAATATTATATGTGATGGGTACAGTATAACCGCCAAGGGAAAAACTGTTCAAACCACTTCGTTTTATCCAAGTGGTTGTCACGGGTAGTTTTTGGCCGGTGATTATTATAGAGAAAAATAACCACCTCCGCCTTTATAATGATCCTCATCCAAACAAAGGAAAAATGGAGAGGAACGGGAGAAAACCGTGAGGAAAGGGAGGCCAACCCTTGATATGAAAAGAGAGGCCCTTGATCTGAAGAAGGGAAGTCCTTGATCTTAAGGAGGCCAACCCTCCATCATCCTAGGAGGTCAAAATAACGAGCAGAGAGCCCATAGAAAAGATCTTTCATCTTCCTCCAAGAGATCTCCCTTCTAGTGATTAATAATAATTTACAAACTCCCTCCTAAGGCATACCTTTAAATTGTTCACCGGTTAAATGCCACAAAGCACTCCACCCACCAAATATGCATCCTCCATTTATCTTTCTATATTCTTGGAAAGACTTCTGACTTGAGTGTCGGAGGGTTTACGGTGGGAACAATTCCCGCCGACCTCTGACGTCTCATTTTTAGTTGTGTTGCGCAGAGTTCAGGTTTGAAACTATGAAGGGCGGATCCGCATCAGATCGACCAGTAAGAAGATCCGATTTGCGGTCCCTGATCCGTATGATAACCCGAATTCCTGATACGCAACAATATGGATACCATTGAGTTAAATGATTTATTATTTTAATATTATTATTTTTTTATAAGTAAGTACAATCATATATTTTTTAAAAAAATATTAGAACTCTTAAATATTCAAATGATTTACCAAAAGATTCAATTATAACCTAACCCACAACATAAGTAAGTACAATTATATATTCTTTTAAAAATATTATATACAAAACTCTTAAATATTCAAATGATTTGCCAAAAGATTCAATTATGACCTAACCCACAACATATCAAGTCTTGAAAGTGAAGATCCAAATAATATCAAAAGGCACCTAAAGAAATTACCATACAAAACAAAGAAGCGACAATTAGAATTGTCAGCATTTAGGTGCACCGCAACATAGGGGATATCAATGGATGACTTCATTTTAGAGAACATGTTTATCAAAGCAAGAAGAATCATCAAGGATACAAGTATTATAATCTCTCTAAATAAAATAAGCCATGGCTAATAGGAAAAGCTTGAAGAAAAGGTTAGTGTGGGAACATGAAGTCCATTTGATATCCGCTCGTCTGATGGCTTTACTCCTATCGATATATGACTAGGCATAGTCTCTAAATTTTCTTGGTTACTTTACATTGGTACAAGAGATGGTACATGGATTTCTCTTCAGTCCTATAAAACACACAATGTGAAGGTAGATGGAGGAAACAATATATGTTCAAGTTTTTGAGTCTCTGTCTAATAACCAACTAGCAAATGAAGGCATGAGAAGAGTGATAGTTAGGGTTCCACAGGAACACCAAGGGAACCTCTAGGACTGCTGGTTAGGAAATTCTCCAAACCTAGTAGATAGAATAGAGACCATCAATCTCAAGATCTAAGTGAATGGAGTTTGTAGAAGAGGGGAGGCAGTCATAAAAAGGCCACATTCTAATAAATGAGCCCACGGCTAGAAGAGTGACAAGCTGCCATATCCAATAATTACTTGAGATAATCATATCAAATTTTGCATTAAGGTGAATGCCCAGACCAAGAGTATTACGTTCATAAAAGATAATTCTTAAAACACCCAAAATTACAAAAAATCAAACCACAAAAATGTGTGCTTCCCATTACCAACAATGTGGTGCATAGAGGGTTTCAAGGAGTCCCTTGACATCATCATTTCATGAAAAATCTAAGAAGCTGACTAGGAGGTTTCAATAGTTTGGCTATATCTATCCTTAATGCAGAGATATATAATCCAATTCATGCAAATCAAATTGTCAAACCCAACCAGCTGGCACCATAAATGATTGGTAAGGAGAGCTTTGTACCATAAAATAGGGTTCTTAAAACCAAGACCACCTATCTTTTTGGACTTGCAAATATTATCTCAGGTGACCTTGGCTAAGTTTTTCCTAGAGTTTGGTTGCAATCAATTTTCTTCGAAAAATATTTTTGCAAGATAAAGGTGGAAATGCAAGTACCTTCAAATATTAGCAAGAATCAGGGAGTTGAGTTAAAGACAGCTTCCAAAGGAGAGCTAACAAATTTTCCAAGATATGGTCAAGCTTCTATTGATGAGCCTTGGCAACCAGATTTGTTGAGGTAGGATGAAATAACAGTAACACTCATATAACAGCCTAGTAGATTACCAACCCAAAACCCGGTGATCTCTTTAATAATATCGAGAAATTAACCACCAAGGTTATAAACAAAGTACTCATATTTCTCTGTGTTAGAAACCAAAGTAGAGAAATTGGAAAAAACTTAGAGGTGCTAATGAAGCTTTTTGACCAACTCCCGACTAGCCTTATAAAAGTGGAGAAGGTCACATGCAAAAATAAAAAAAAAAGCATCATAGTTTTTTAATGTTTGCATTTCCAATGATTCAAAAACTTAGGACTACTAGAGGCTTGAGCATTGATGATGTAATAGAGGACCTTGATGCAAAGGACAGAGGAAGGGAGACATAGAATCATCCCGGTGGAGCCTTCTTCAACCTTTGCATAAGCCCAAAGATTTCCCATTAATGGAGATTGAGAAATTGGGAAAGGTGATGCATTCTTTTATTAAATCAATAAAAATGGTTGGGAAGCCCATCAGCTATAACAAATCAATCACATGTCCCATTTCACAGGGTCAAATGCTTTCATAATATCAATTTTCAATGCACACCTATGAGAGCCATTATTCAAGTGCTATTTCTAGGTTAATTCTTGTGCCAAAAGGATATTGTCGCCAATCTATCATCCTTCCTCAAAAGCCATTCAGTAGAGGTTGACAAGTTTTGGGAGAGCCAACTTCAATCAATTGGTAATAATTTTAACGATGATTTTATAGATTGTATCATAACAAGTAATAGGCCAAATATTTAAAATCATGGTTGGTAAATTAACCTTAGAAATGTGACACACGGTAGTGTAAATAATTTGCCTCAGAAGATGCCCATTTTAAAAGAAGTTCATAATTGCATGACTAATGAGGTTGCTCACAATATCACAAGATCTTTCGAAGAAAGCTACACAAAACTCATCTAGACCGAAAATTTTGGATCCGCCAAAAACAAACACAACTAAGCAAATATCATCAATGGAGGGAAGAGAAAAAAGGATTTGGATAATATCTAGTACAATAATCTTAAGAATGAAGGACAGAAGGACCATGGTACTAGCAAGACTACTTGTAGAGGCCCCCCTAAAATGTTTAAGAAGTGGTCAGCAATAATCTTATAGGCATTTGAGTCAGAAGGCATAAAGGAGTCATCTTGTTTGACAAGTGCTGTAATTTTTTTGTGATACTACTTTACTTTAGTGGTGTTGAAAAAAAAAAAAAAACACTTCATCCAACAATCACCTTCATTGAGCCAAGTTAACTTTGGCGTTTTGAAAAGTCTCTTTCCATACATAGAGCTTCCCATAGAGTAACTTAGGCCTAAGATTCAAAAGATGGAGATAGGCCAATTGGGGGAACAAGAAAGAGTCACTTGGGCAACATCAAGCGCCGTAAAGGCAAAAGCAATGGCCTAGTCAAGAACGCCTATTTCTTTGTTTAGCTCCTTAATAGTCATTTTAATGTTCTTAAGCATGGAAATGACCTAGAACATGGGGACTCTAGATATCTCAACAGCCCAAGAGGACCCCACGATTTCCAAAAATCTAGGATAGTTTGTCATAAAATTGTTATATTTGAATAATGTGTGATGTTGGAGTAGAAGATAGGTGAAGCGGCCCAAGATGCTAGTTTTGCCCAAACAAAAAAAAAAAAACATGCATGAAATTAGTTATAAATAGAAAAACAGGCCACATTCACAAAAATTTTATCTAACTTCTTATAGATGCGGTTTGGGACAACACACTAATTACACCACATGAATTTACACCCTTGAAAGCTATAATTTTGCAAACCAAAGAAGTAAGATAGTACACACGATCCTTAGAGCCCTCCAAGGAGTTACCCCGTAGGATCTCCAAGTTGTGAAACACCTCATTAGAGTTGCCAAGGAGGGCCAATGAATGATCCTCGTCACGGCTGGCCAGCTCCTCAATTGTGTTCCAAAGTCCTTTTTTACCTTTAATAGAATGAGCACCGTACAGAATAAAATAACGAAGTTTTGTGTCCCACACAACATCTGTGATAAGACTAGGGATGATTTTCTCTATAATCTCAAGGTCTAAGAATAATATTAATAGAGTATCACACCCAATCCAGATATGATATCCTTAAATGTAATAGTAGTTCATAATCTTAGAGCAACTATGGGCCATAGAAGACTCAATGGAAGCTTTACTAGAGTCTTGCACTATCGTATTCATTAAGCCAAAAATATTAAGAATATAGGACAGGATAAATTTCCTAATTATGTGAGCTTTTTCGGGCATCTTAAGCCCCCTGGTATTTCAACATCAAATACAAATCATTTGATAAGTTAGGATACATGACCTAATCTTTTAGGCGCATTGGATTTATTTTTAGCAACTTTCTTTTTCTTTCAATAAGTCGGCAACGTTACAGAAACAAAATGCATAGTGGGCACAGAGCGTTGACAAGGATAGTAATCCTAGCGTTGGCAGCTACTACGGCAGTTGTAGAAAGGTCAGGGACAGGCGGAGCCACCTCATTTGCTTCAGCAAGGCATAGCTGAGTGCATCGATATTCCTCTTCAGACTAGATGATTTTAGTCCATGGGGTCCCGAGACCGGAGGGACTTAGCCACACAGCGGCCTTTGAAATAGAGGGCTTCAAGAGAAAGCAAGAAAGTTGTCGTAGTAAGGACCCAAATGGTAGATCAGGGAAGAACTAAGAGATCATTTATTAGGCTCTTTGTCTTACAAAACAATAACCTATTGTACTATTTAAAATATTTATAAAAATAGAGGTCATTCATTCTCAATTTTTCATATTTCTACAAAAAATAAATACAACCAATGCAATAAAAATTGCATAAGTTTTTTAGAGATTAAAATAGCCATCATCAAAAGACTTAATTTGACGGTTTAAAGCTTTCAACGAGAATAATTTTTATGGTCGTTGATAGATATATTATATATTAAATGATGGTAAATTTTTATTAGTTAAGTAATCGTAAAATATTGTCTTAACTAGCAAAATAAGAGCACAATTCTAATTCTACTAACATTTCCTGCAATTTATTAGCCAATTAAATTATTTCTGTTTGCTAGTTTATGATAATCAGGTATTATTGTCACTAATTAACACATTAAGTGGACAATTCCAATTTGTACAATATTTCCTACAGTCTATCAGCCATTTGGTTTCCTGATAGGTGGCCTTTTCTAGCCAAGCAATCAGCATTTTTCAAATTTTAGCCAATTAAATAATTTAATGTTATTTGCTGACAATTCAAATTTGTGGAACATTAGCATATTTTTTGTAACATCAACTTTAATCAATTAAAAATTTTAATTTTATTTACTAATTATTAATAATTACATATGGTCAATTATCAACTCTCAACCATCACCCAATACACAAAATGTTTTGATTTGACATTGAAATACTCAACCTAATGTAGCTGTTTCTATATTATATATACTTAATATTTTTAGATATTATTTGTTATTTTTTTTTATAATATCATTGTATTTTAATAAACTGAAGCCTACGGCGATGGTGCAAAACAGCCGGCGAAGGTGAATTAGTTGTGATTGTAAGAACAATAAATAAAAAAATAATAATAATGATTACTATTAATCAAAATGGTGATGGTGATTATAATAGTATTTGTGGTCACAACAGCCCATTTGGTGGTACCAACAACATGGCAATAGACTGCTGCTCGACTTTGGTGGTGTTTCGTTAAGACCGTCACAAATTCCATTCTCCACACGGAAACATTCTACTTTGTCAAAACCATTAAAATATCCAAGTTAAGAATATAAAGGAAAATAGCTAATACTTTATCGGAGATTTTTCTATTCTATGCTTGAATAGAAATCGGGATAATACTGTCAGTTCAAAATCTTTGTCAATGTTGATGTATTCATATCGACTTGATGCCTTATTTTCTAGTTTTTAATAAATTTATGAATATGGTATGGAAAACATCAACTTGAAGATCACATCACGCACAATAAATTGTTGTTTCATTCAAAATCTTCCAATCTAATACTCACTACAGGACCACCATGTGGCTCCAATAGGAATAATAATTATTTATTTATTTATTAAAAATATATAATTCTTAGACACATAAATATATAGTTAAATTTTTTAAAAAATATATTTAACTACCATTGACATGACATAGTGCTATAATATTATCAGTATTTAAATTTATCTTCACAAATAAAAGTCAATACTAATTTACGCAATTTCATAAAATTATTGATCCAGTAAGAGCAATTAGATAATATATTGGGAGTATTGCAATAATTTATATAAATTCATTGAAATCACAAAAGATATAATTGAAATTAGCTGCTATAATTTGTGATCCTACGTGCTATAACACTTGACTATTTTATGTTTACTATAATGTTATAATTGAATGACAAATATAACATATGGTACTATTTTTATTATAAATAACTGATAGCTGAAGGCCAGATGTAAGATAACAAATTTGGGATATAAGAAAATGAGGTTGGTTGAACTTGCTGACCAAGTAATAGAGATAGGGATTAACTTGCAACCCATTGTCATCCTCTTTCCCATTTTCCTATTCTTCTTGTTCCTCTATCAAAGAAAACTTGCAACCATAAAGAGAATACCACCGTCACCGCCCAAGCTACTGATTATTGGAAACTTGCACCAACTCGGCGCACTCCCTCATCATTCTCTTCAATCCTTATCTTGTAAATATGGCGACTTCATGCTACTATATCTCGGCAGCAAATCTATTTTGGTTGTCTCTTCTGTCAGCTCAACTCGTGAAATACTAAAAACTTATGATTAAATATTCTCCGATCGCCACAATTAAGTATTCCATACAAACTTCTTTATAGAAGTACAGCCACAATTAAATATTCCACACAAACTTTTTTATAAAGGTACAGATATAGCTTTTGCTCCATATGGAGAATATTGGAGGGAGGTGAGAAGTCTATTTGTGCTCAATCTCTCAAGCAGCAAAAGGGTTCAATCTTTTCATACCATTTAACAAGAAGAAGTAGCTCTAATGATTGAAAAGATCAAGAAATCAACTCCAAGGTCAGTGGATTTGAGATGATTATTCTTGACACTGACAAATGATGTGGAATGTAGGGTAGCTTTTGGGAGAAAATACGGTGGAGATAAAGGCAGCGCTGCTTCTTTTGGAAAAATCTTGAAAGACTTTCAAGATTTTTTGGGCTGATTCTCTATTGGAGATTTCATACCATGGCTAGCTTGGATACAACGAGCAAATGGGTTAGATGCTAAAATCGATAAAGTTGTAAAGGATCTTGATCAAATCCTTGACAAAATAGTTGAAGATCATATAGATCATCAAAATAAATAAAAAATTGACGATCACACAAGAGAGATGACCAAAGACTTCATAGATATCTTACTTGATGTACAAAGAAATAACACAGCCAGTTTTCAGATAGACAAAAATAACATCAAAGCTCTAATATTAGTAAGTATCATCAATAGACATTAGAAGAACCGCATTGACCAATATTATTGGATTCAAATTACATAAAATGGCCTTCCAATATTTTAAAAATAAATCTCCCTCATTTCTTAGTTATATTTAAAATTTCTTCCTTATGTTTCCTCTACCCCTCATATCTAATCCCGGGTTCAAATTTTCTTTAATTTATTTTCTCTCTTTTTTTTTTTTGTCTCTTCTTCAAACTGCTTAAATTAGAGCAGGAATATAATGTTGAAAAATAGAGTAGAAATGCCTATTAATATAAAAATATCTTTCATTGCTGTATTAAATGAAACACAACCATGGAGAGTTGCGCGAAAACAAAACCACATAGAACCATGGCTATTCTAGCGTAGGGACTATAAGAATAATTGAGTATTCACATATAAAATTTAATAAGTGAATAAATTTTGAGATTATTTAGGATTGTAAACATAACACGGTGAAGCGAGAAAATTCAAGTAAGGAAAATATACTACTTAAGTATGACATTGTCTTAATTTTATCACATAGTAAAATGTTTTTGTCAATTTGATGATGGCTTTTCCATCAACATTTGAGGATTTCTAAGATTTCTAACATATATTAGTATCCCTTCTTTTTTATTCACAATTATTATTGATTACAAAAATATGTGACTATGAATAATGAATTATAAATAATGAATAGTAAAATACTTTTCTTAGATATTATTATTTCAGTTTCAAAAGTGGGGTTACGTGAAACACTTTGGCATAGTATTGCACTCAATTTCCAATTATATGCATCTAGTCATCCCCAAATCTAAAATTAAAAATGTAAGAATGAGACCTTCTCCTTGTTCCCTTTCATTATTATTATATCTATTGAATTTGCCTAGATCCTATCATATACCCAAGAATATCAGATACTTAAGCCATCTTTTTATTCAATTCAGTTCTCATTACTAAGTGAAATTTGAAGGTATGATATAGCCGGTCATATGTGAAATGGAGATAATAGATTTGAATTACAAACACAATATTTCTTGTATTATATAAATAGTGGTCTTTACATGTATCCCTAATCATACTCAACATAGTGGCGCCCACTCCAATGATATTTGTTGTTATTCTGCATCATTTAGAGCATTGTCTTTTCATTTGATTTTGTTATGACTGCTTTACACTTCACCCTACTATGATTACTACCTACCAACAAGTATTCAATTTGTATAGAAAAAAAAAAAATTAAGAAAATAACAATAAATGGTACAAACATATCAATTTAAATTAACTAACAATCTTTACAATTTTAAAGGATGTGTTCGTGGTCGGAACTAATACAACTTATACAGTGATAGAATAAGTTATGACAGAGCTTCTAAGGCATCCTCAAGTTATAAAAGAACTACAAAACGAAATTAGAGAAATTGTCAAAAGTAAGGCTGAAGTATCTGAGGATGATTTGAAAAAAATGAAGTATCTGAAAGCAGTTATTAAGGAGACTCTTCGTTTACATCCTCCGGCCCCCCTTTTGTTACCCCACAAGTCAATCGAAGACATTAAAATAAAAGGATATGACATTGCTGCCGGAACACAAGTTATTGTGAATGCTTGGACAATCCAAAGAGACTTTACTTATTGGAAAGAGCCGGAGAACTTTTGCTCTGAAAGGTTCTTCAATTCTACAATTAATTTTAAAGGTAAGGACTTTCAACTGATACCGTTTGGAGTAGGAAGGTGAGGGTGCCCAGGAATGTCATTTGCCACAGTCATTTGCCGCGGTCATTAATGAGCTCGCCATTGCAAATCTCATGCACAAGTTTGATTGGTGTTTGCCTATTGGAGGAAGGGATGATTTGGACATGAGTGAAACTGCCGGGGTCTCTGCCCATAGAAAAATTCCCCTCCTTGCCATTGCAACTCCACACTCTCATTCCTAAAAGATTATGTATGAAACACGACTATGAGTTACACCAGCTGTTTGCATAACTTAATGTACTAAATATGTTTAGAGTTTAAATCATGAAATTAAATAAAAGAAGTGTTAATTTACACTATTTTGAGATGGCATTTTGATAATTTTTTAAGGGGGCAAGTTGTAAGAATTGGGTTACGGGAATAAAACAACTCGGTCTTAATGGCAAATCGGCCGAAGTTGTAAGGTGGCCGGTTCAGATTAAAGTTGACTGGTTAGCAGTATTGACCCGATTAACTTGTTGGCCGGCCTTAACGAGATAATGGCCAAGAGGTAATTGTGACTGAGGAAGCTGTGAGAATGGCCGAGGAGGTAACCGAGGAAGCTGTGAGAATGGCAGAGGAGGTAACCGAGGAAGCTGTGAGAATGGCAGAGGAGGTAATTGTGACCCAGGAAGTTGTGATAATGGCCGAGAGATAATTGTGATCGAGGAAGTTGTGATAACGGCCGAGGAGGTAATTGTGACCAAGGAAGTTGTTGTAATGGCCGAGGAGGTAATTGTGATAATGACCGAGATAGTTGATAACAATTGAGATAGTTATTAGTAACCGAGATAGCTAATAATAAACAAAAGTAGAAAGTTGACGTGATTTGGCGTATAGTTGACCGGCTTAAATGAGAAAAACGTGGCTCGAATATGGCTCCGGTGCTGATATGATACCTGATGATGCTGATCCGCTGCATCCCCTGGTTATTTAGATGTTTTATTTGACAATGCCGGGCGGATGATCCATACGGTCGTAGCTCCCAAGCTACTGTTGTGGCTTGTTTAGGTCCTTGCTGTGATTAGATTATGCATCGGGGGGCCTGGAACCGTGTGCTGGATCCACTGTGGTGTTTTGTGAAGAATGGCATGATGGTCCATGATGCTGGCAGTGGAATCTTGCTGCTGATTTGGTTAGCTGTTCTTCCGGTAGGAGAGCATTGGTTGGAGTAACTTAGCTAATGCTGTAGCAGTATTTGCTGGGTAAATGCTTGGTGCTGATGTTGGTTAACCCGGTAGTGGCATGAGAAGGTGTTCTGCTGATGTTGAAGTCAAGGAGCTGATTTATGCCTTGCTTGTTTAGGGTGTTTGTGCAGAATTGTTAGGACTTGCTGGTTTCAAACCCAGCCAGTTGTCTGTGATGCTGGGTTATGCAGATGCTGCTGGAAACTTTTGCTGGTGTTGGGGCTGGGCTTTGCTGCAGTTTCCCAATGCTTTGTCGCTGTTGGAATTTATGTTGGATGGATTACTTAGTATGCTGCAGATGGTTTGATGACCATTGCTATTGGCAAGTTGTTGCAGCTCTTTCCTTAATGCCTACTTGCTGATGCCGAGCTGGGTAAATGAATGTCGTGATTCATATTGTGGAAGCCTCCATCATCAGAGCTGAATGAGCCTCATTAGGCTGCTGCTGGTGGAATTGCTAAAGACGCTCTAGCAGCCGTGCTGTAACTGTTGCTTTTGATTACACAGATGGATTTAAACGACAGTTGCAGTCAAGTTTTGTGTAGAAGCTGGTTCATTCGCTGTGAACCCGTGGCTGAGTGGAAGTGCTCTGTATGCAGATTCTACTATCAAATTTGTGATTGCTGTTCTTTACAAATGCAGATGATGGAGTGGAATCGCAGCTAGAGGATATCTACAAGGGATCCTTGCCTTTGCTGTAGGTGGTGCGGCTGGTGTGACTAGGTGCTGATATGGTGGTTGCTGGAATCGAGTGTTTTACTGGGAGCAGTTGCTGGTCCAGGGCGAAAGGACCTAGGTGTTGTTCATAGCTACTGCTGTTGCAATGGGTGGAATTTGTAGAGTTTTTTTGTTAGGCCGGGATACATAAGGTCATTTTAGGTGATGCTCATCTAGGTGTTGTTTTTTCAGTTTTCTTTCACTCGGTTCATGAATTTGTTCATGGTGGTGCTCGGGGTATGCCCTAACTCGTTGTTCTAATTCTAAGTAGGCAAAACACTTGGAATTAGAATATCGTTTTGTAATCTTCATTTATTTTAATTCAATTTACTTACTTACCAAAAAAAATTAAATGAGAAAAACAACCTAGGCAGCATGTTGACCAGTTAGAATAGTTGATCGGTTAAGATAAATTAATCGATTAAGATAAAAAATCGGAGTAGATAGATAACCAGAATGGAATGTTGACCGGTTAGAAGAGTTGACCGAACTAGAATAGTTGATGGGAATTAAAACAATTGACCGAAAATAGGGAGATAATTAGAATGACCATGAAACCGTGGTCTATTAACAAACAGTAACAATCGAGGACGTTTGAAAAATTAGAAAGAGATCGATAACTCATAAAGAGACCGAGGACTTAGGAAGTGAAAATGAGAGAGAGTGAGATATTTATCAGAGTCAGTTCAGGCTCATAACCTGCTCCCACCTACTCCGTCAACCTTTCAGAAAGGAACATTGAGTGGGAATAGAAGTACTATATAGGTGACCTATTCTCACCTACTTTCATCTACCCCATTGTTTATAAATATTATAATTAGGGGTTAGGGAAATAAGTTTGAAAATCTAATAGAAGCACAAAGGAGAAAGGAGAGGAAGAATTTTAGGCTAGATTGAGTAAGAACATTCGCAACTCAGGAGTAGGCATGTGTACCATATGTTTTGTCCTTGGCTATTGATTCTCATCTAACATCTAGTATTATTGTTCTAATATTTTTCTTCACTATGTTTCTATATAATGCATATCATGATATTTACTTATCATGTTTTATGAATGAATTTTATATTCGACGAATGTGTTATGTTTTACATATGAGATTTTGTTCAACAGTTCATGCTTGAAAATTTGTTAGAATCCCTTCTGTTCATTGAGTTCGGTATTGCAACAAGATTTGGTAAAATTTAAGTTACGGTGCACGGAAAAGTTATCTTGAATATTTGATTACTATCAACAAATATCAGTGGTTTATTTAAAGATCTCACACATTTGCATGTTTTTAAGGACTTTGATCATTTAAAGTTCAAAACAGTTTTTGACGACCGAATAGCTATAGGTCTAAAGTTTAGCCAGTTCTGATATATGATAGTCGAGTAGCTACAGATCTAAAATATAGACAATTTAATATGTGATGGCTAAGTTGTTGTAGCCATAAAATGTAGCCAATTCTGATATATGATGGTTGAGTAGTTGCGAACCTAAAATGTAACAAGTTTAATATGTGATAGCCGAGTAACTCAAGCCTAAAATATAGCCAGTTTTAATATATTATGGCCGAGTAGTTACAGGCCTAAAATGTAGTCAGTTTTAAAAGAAATTTGGTTTTGGATTTGAATCTGTTTTAGAAACCAGTTACCATGAAAATGTATTTGTCCCATGATTTATGCCTCTGTATGAAAAATGCACTCATTCCATTTTTTTTAACTTCGTTTCGAAGCTATATTTATGCATGATTTTGCTTATTTGTACCTTGCTGAGCTATCTTTTCACTGCTTGCTGTTTTCTTACCTTCAAACGAGTAAGAATTCATGTCAAATGAGAAAGAGTAGAGTCGGACGGACTAATTAGGTTGACAGGCCAATCTGGAATCACGTAATAGTTTATGGATTGACATTTGATATATTTTTTTGGTTATTTTGGAGACATTATTGTATAAACGATTCTGCTGTGTAAGTTAATGGACATTTGCATGCTTTTGATTGACTTTATGGTTTACATATTCGGTTCCTAGCAGCATTTCTCATGACTTTAGTTTCACCTCAATGGCGACCGACCTAGATAAAGCTAACCGAGTTATGTAACCAATTAGATTAAACTGACCTAGTTATGTGGCCAACCTAGATGAGGCTAACTTGATGACCGGCTAGTTTGGATCCTGTTCATAGATTAAAATTTTAAATCCACCAATTTATATGTCTTGTGTACAGAGTTTATTATTCATATTATATGTATGGTTATTGATGAAGGTCATTGGTGGATTATTACCCGTTCCGTCATAAATAATATCAGAAAAAAGAGATATCTTATGGTGGATCAATCTTAAAGCGGAAGTTTAGGTTTAATTTGGGTGGAAGTGAGATAAGGGTAATTAGGAATAGATAGAATGTTGAGGTGAATAACCCCCCTTGAGTGCCGTGGTGTACTTTAAGGCCAAGATAGTTATTAAGGACTGTGGTGAAATCTAGGGTCGAGATGGATATTGAGGGTTGTGGTGTAACTTAAAGACCGAGGTAGATAAAATGAAAAAGGTGTAGAATATATAAAGCTCGGGGTTTAATCTTTAAATGTATTGAATAATTGTTAACCATTTCCTCTAGTTTAGATATGCTGAATTAATTGATGGATGATAGGACTAGAAGATGGCAGAATTCGGAAGCTTATGAGTCTATAGCCCTAGGTTATAAGGTTTGATTTAGGTTTTGAAGTAGGAAAATTCTGATTTGAAATCTGCTTCGAAATTATTTGTTCTGGGATAGTTAAATTGCCACTCGTCAAGTTTGTTTGTGATAATGACTATCAATCGAGTAACTGGATAGTCTCTTTTGAGGGTTTATATGGGTGGATAATGGACTGAATGACTTGGCGGATGGATATGGCGCCAAGAGGATTATGTATGGTTCCTGTGGTTATGTAAAGAATGATCGGTTTCGAGCAAGATATAGAGCATCCTTTGAATAATTATATGGAAATATTCGACCTGTTCAATATTAGGGTCGATGCTAGAATTGAGCTTGAGAAAATAGAGAAAGCGTTTAGAGTTTTTGGTTGCCTGGATGAAGTTTAGTTTGCTTCCCATAAGTTGAGTGTGAAGCAAGCCGATGGTGGGCTTTTCAGCGTCGCACTCCATCTCTTGTGATATTTGTGGAGGCAATTTTTGGAAGAACCCTTTTTTCCATGTGACATTCGGGATGGCAAGAAGTTGAAATTAGTTGGTGAGAACAAGGGAATAAGTTTGTGGCCCCAAAAATTATGTGTAATTTTGTTATGTGTGTTCCAAATTTTTAGAATGAGCTCTAATGATGTCAACCCCTGATGGGTAAATCCTTGTCTGATAGAATTATGTATTCCGATGCTGGTCTATGTCTGTCTATGTGAAAAGTTGGCTGAACTGATTTTACTTGAAGTTCTAGACTTCGATAACATATTAAGAATGATTTGGTTGGCAAGATGCCATATTAGTATAGATGATTTTGATAAGAGTATTTTGACTTACAATTGGAGTTGTGAACTTTAAGTATGAGGACGAATCAGCAAAGAGGGTATGGAATTCATATCGTTGTGCTTGCAAGTTATATGATGTAATTTACTTACCCAAAAAAAAAAGTTCTATGATGTAAATGTGTACCAAATTTAGTTGGCATATTTGGCAATACCTGAAAGTCATTTGGCGGTCATTAAGGATTTACTGACTGTATGAAAATTCAAGAATGTTATTAAAAGAGAAGATTAGCCTTTCTTATCTTCTGATTGGCAATTAAGGTTGCTATCTAGGTTGTGCCAGAATCAACACTGATTTTAAGGACCCCAAATAGAATCGATAAGGTTATCTGTGGATTTTTAAAAATTAAATTACATAAGGAATGAATTATTAGATAAACGACTATTTGGATTCGATAGGCAATTGGTTAAGACAATTGTGAGGCTTAACGTTTCTTAAAAACCGATTTGCATTTGGAGTAATGCTGAGTTAAGGACGAATTAAGGCATG
The DNA here is from genome assembly GCA_033239525.1 of Nepenthes gracilis. Classification (NCBI taxonomy): domain Eukaryota; kingdom Viridiplantae; phylum Streptophyta; class Magnoliopsida; order Caryophyllales; family Nepenthaceae; genus Nepenthes; species Nepenthes gracilis. The sequence goes on from BSYO01000023.1 coordinate 1,338,236, forward strand.
TGTCTATGGTAGCATTTGGATAAAGATGTGAGTTGGTAGAGGGAGTGCTATTTTTGGTATGTTGTCCTTTCATGGTATAGTTGTAGATCTATAGAAAATTAAAACAATGATTAAATTAGGAAAGACCACATTGATGTCGCGAAGGTGCGCGATTTTCTTAGGTCTAGTTGAATCTAGTAAGTAATTTGTTGACGGTTCTTCAAGAATGGTGGTATACGTAGGAAATTTAATTGGAGGTGATCAGTATCTATTGGAATAATAAATGCAATAAGAGTTTTCAAGAGATGAAGGTAAATTATCAACAATATCGATTGAATTGATCCCTAATTGATCAAGTGAATTTGTGGTTAGTTGTGATACTTTCAAAAAAAAATTGTAATTATATTAATGAAGTATGTCGGGAAGGTTTCCTTGGGGATTTAGAGGTACTAAACATCTTAAAATAGTTATTATGTAATTTGATCAATAAGGCTTAAGAAAGTTAATTTGCTAACAGGACTCGATCATGCAACCATGCAAGTGGATGGAATTGCATAAGAACTATGATGGTAAGTTTTGATGTTAGTCAGAAAAAGTTAAGTTCTTGAAGTTGATGTTTTGCAATAATGGCTCCAAAGGAAAACTTTGGTACTTAGTTCGAGTATTATTCCGACATTTGGAGTCTATATCCTAGATGAATTTGAAGATTATAGACTTGGCAATAATTGTATCAATATCCTTAGGATTTACTTAGGTCTATTGATACTACGCTTAGTGGCTGATATAGGTTGATAAATATAAATCGCAAGTAGATTTTTGAGGTATTAGTAAATGATTAATCAGAGAAGCGCAGCAGGAGTTTGTGGACCCATAGATATCAAGAATCTAATTTAAGGTTCAAGCTGAATGACCACTCTCAAAATATGGAGAAAAATCAAATTGAGGTTTGTTAGTTGTTTGAGATTTCGTTATAAGCCGAAGAGGTGATCGATAGATTGCTTAGTCTCTGAGTTTAATGGATTCTAAAGATGTTTCTCACTCCCATATATTGATAACTGATGAATTAAGTGTGGGATCAAAACGAGCTGTTGAGAATGAATAAAAATTTTTAGCCTTTTGATGAAGTTTCGGCTTAAAAATTGTAGGCAAGTAAATCAAGTATTGAGGATTAGAATGATTTAATTAATTAAAGTTCCTTAGAGACATCATTAAAATCAAGGAAGTGATTTGTGAATATGAAGAAAAAATTCAAGAGGAATAACCTTAATTGTTAAATTTTAAGGTTCAACAAATTTTGAGGACGAAAATTTTAAAGTGGGGGAGAATTGTAAAGATTGGGTTACTGGAATAAAGCAACTCGGTCTTAATGGCAAATCGGCTGAAGTTGTAAGGTGGCCGATTAAGAAGAAAGTTGACCGGTTAGCAGTATTGATCTGATTGACTTATTGACCAGCCCTAATGGGATAATGGCCAAGAGGTAATTGTGACCGAGGAAGTTGTGATAATGGCCAAGAGGTAATTGTGACCGAGGAAGTTGTGAAAATGGCCGAGAGGTAATTGTGACCGAGGAAGTTCTGATAATGGCCGATGAGGAAATTGTGACCGAGGAAGTTGTCATAATAGCCGAGGAGGTAATTGTGATAATGACCGAGATAGTTGATAACAATTGAGATAGTTGTTACTGATCGAGATAGCTGATAATCGTCCAAAGTAGGAAGTTGACCGATTTCGGCGTATAGTTGATCGGCTTAAATAGGAAAAACAACCTAGGTAGAATGTTGACCGACTAGGATAGTTCATCGGTTAAGATAAGTCAATCGGTTAAGATAAATGATCAGAGTAGATAACAATAATGGAATGTTGACCGGTTAGAAGAGTTGATTGGACTAAAATAGTTGACCGAAATTAAAACAGTTCAATCGAATTAGGGAGATAACTAGAATGACCATAAAACTGCGGTCTATTAACAAACAACAACAACTGAGGATGTTTGAAAAATTAGAAACAGATCAAGGACTTATAAAGAGACTGAGGACTCAAGAAATGAGAACAAGAGATAGTGAGATATTGATCAGAGTTAGTTTAGGCCCATAACCAACTCCTACCTACTCCGTTGACCTTTTAGAAAGAAAAATTGAGTGAAAAAAGAAATACCAAGTAGGTGACTTACTCTCACCTGCTCCCACCTAACCCATTGTCTATAAATATTAGAGTTAGAGGTTAGGAAAATAAGTTCAAACATTTGAGAGAAGCGCTAAGGAGAAATGTGAGAAAGAATTTCAGGCTAGATTAAGTAAGGGAATTCGTAACTCAGGAGCAAGCATGTGTAACCTATATTTTGTCTTTTGGCTGTTGATTCTTGTCTAAAATCTGGTATTATTGTTCTAATGTTCTTCTTCACTATATTTCTACATAATACATATCATGATATTTACTTCTTATGTTCTATGAAGGAATTTTATATTCGGCACATGTGTTATGTTTTACATATGAGATTTTATTCCACTATTTGTGTTTAAAAAATTGTTAGAATTCCTTCTATTCATTGAGTTCGGTAATGCAACAAAATTTGGTAAAATTTATGTGATGAAATAGGTCCTTTTCCTCAAATGATCTCCATCAATTTATACTTAAACAAGAATTTAATTAACATAATTTTTATAGAAAATTGGATAGATTTTCCACTAAAATTGAATAAAAGCCAATACAAACAACCTGAGTAAACATGCCAATACATAAGCTTTAACATTTAATCACGCATAATACAAACACAGGATCATCAAAAACACCATATTCATTCATGGCTCCAACACACACGTCCTATCAACTACATTGGTTCAAAAAGGATATGCCATTTAGGAACCTGTACAAATCCAAAATTAATCAAAATGTGGAAGCAAAACTATTTCTATAAGACAACCCTGTGAATGCAAAATAAAATAGTATCTCAACATAAAACATCATATACCATGACTATAAATACAAAATTTCCATCCACGAAATTAGATATTTACATTCACTATTATCAAACGCCAAAGTTCTTCAAAAGACTTCAAGGTTCCACAAAGCTTCCTAAACTAGGTCCCTCCACTTTTGTTCATCAAGAAGCAGCATTACTGTCTCACCCAAAGGGGGAAAAAAAAATAGGGTGAGCTAAAACCCAATAAGGTATCAAAAACATACAAGTGAAATTTTCATACAAAACATAAATACGATAGAGGAAAAAGCCATTAAATTATCAAAGAACAAAAATGCACCTAGGAAAGTGAGAAAAGTATAAATCGTTATAAAAGCATGATAGAAATCATAAATCAATTTTCAAACTTCACTTATCCATCTAATTTTACTTTATTATCTGAAGAGCCTAAGCTAGTTAAGGGAGCGAATAATCGAGGATAGATTGTATTCACTCCATACAATTCAAGACCAAAATCCAAAAGTTCTCATTTTCCAAAACTTAAAGTCCAAAAGTTTCTATCCTCCCAAATTAACACCCCGATAAGAGACGGACCACGTATCACTCCATAGACGGAGCTATCCTCAATTACCACCGTAACGTTCTAAGTCATGTCGGAGAACCTTACCTAACTGTACAACAGTCCTAAGTCCGATATTGTTATCGATTTACTTAACTAAAGGTATCCTTATTCTTATTTCCTTAATCATAACTCATCATGTCCCAAAGGCGATTAAAACTCTTACAAATAGCCTTCAGATAGTTCCATATGTTCTCAAATATTCTTAACAGTATAGCCTTTTTCAAAATTTTAAATAAAAATCATCCAACAAGCTTAACAATAGGTCAAATAACATTTTTATCACATTTCTCAAAATTTTAGTACCAAAAATTCCCAAATTTTTGAGTTAAGATTTTAGGTGAACTATTTGAACACGATACGAACAACAAAACATGAACCAAACATGAAATCGAAGCCACAATCCCCAATAATCATGCATAAACACAAAATCTAGCTATAAAATTATGAAAAACATGTATTATTTGTAACAAAATTTAGGGGATGAGGATTTTAAAGCATAAATATCAAAATGGAGATACTAAAAAGCGGTAAAAATGGAAAACAAAGTTCATGGTATACTTGCCTTAACCCGGTCTACTATTTTTCTTACTTTGATCGGATGAAAATTGGAGAAGAAACCCTTCCCCTTCTCTTTTCCTCTCTTCTCCCCTTCCTGTTGTGCGTTCCTCCTATGTTATCTCTCTCCCCTTCCCCTTTGAAAAATGAGAACAAATCAGCTCGGTGCAGAAAATTGCAGCCACACTCGAGCACGCGACATAGCATGAGCTTGAGCTCTCGGCCACTGCCTTGCTTGAGCGCCAGCAGTGAGCAACAAGCAGGGCCAATCTATTTTTAGCACCTGCTGCCACACTCTCGAGCGCGGCAGGCGTCATGCTACTGGGCAGCATATCAGAATACAACAGCCCAAAATTCCTTTCTTTTTACTTTTGAAACTCATTCTCCTATATATATTTAGCCTCATCTTGATTATTATTATTTTAATTACTTCTAAATTATCATGTTTCGGAATCGAGATCTCACAATTTAAGTTACGGTACACGAAAAAGTTATATTGTATGTTTGATTACTGTTAACAAATATCAGTTGCTTATTTAAAGATCTCACCCGTTTGCATGTTTTTAAGGACTTCTGTCATTTGAAACTCAAAATAATTTTTGATGGGCGAGTAACTGCAGGCATAAAATGTAGTCAGTTCTGATATATGATAGTCGAGTAGTTACAGACCTAAAATGTAACCAGTTTAATATGGGATGGCCGAGTAGTTATAGATATAAAATATAGCAAGTTCTTATATATGATAGTTGAGTAGTTGCAGACCTAAAATGTAGCTAGTTTAATATGTGATGGCCAAGTAGCTCAGGCTTAAAATGTAGCCAATTTTGATATATGATGGCCGAGTGCTTGTAGGCCTAAAATGTAATCGGTTTTAAATGAAATTTGATTTTGAATTTGAATTCGTTTTGGAAACCAGTTATCATGAAAATGTATTTGTCCCAAGATTTATGCCTCTATATGCAAAATGCTCTCATTCGATTTCTGTTAATTTCGTTTCGAAGTTATATTTATGCATGATTTTGCTTATTTATATATTGCTGAGCTATCTACTCATTCCTTATTACTTTCCTATCTTCAGACGAGTAAGAATTTATACAGGATGAGAAATAGTAGTGTCGGACGGACTAGCTAGGATGAAAGGCTGATCTGGAATCACGTAGTAGTTTATGGATTAACCTTGGATGTATTTTTTTGGTTATTTTGGAGACATTGTTGAATAAACGATTCCGCTGTGTAAGTTAATAGATATTTGCATGCTTCCGCTTGGCATTATGGTTTACGTATTTGGCTCCTAATGGCATCTCTCATGGCTTTAGTTTTGCCTTAGTGGCGACCCATCTAGATAAATTTGACCTAGTTATGTGACCGACCTAATTATATGGCCAACCTAGATGAGGTCGACTTGATTGTCGACCAGTTTGAATCCTGTATATGGAATTGAATTTTAAATCTATCCTTTATATATCTTTTATGCAAGTTTATTATTCAGGTTATATGTATAATTATTGACAGAGATCATTAAAAAATTATGACCCGTTTTATCACACAAGTAATTAAAATTGTATCATTGGCAATGATTTTGGTTCCTTTGCTGTGATAGAGGATCATTACTACTCTCTCCGAATTCCCGACTCGCGTGCATAGAAAGTGGCAGTTCAGCTAGCTTGTGAGACAGCCATGTGTCATGAGTTGGCCCACACACATCAGCCTGGGTTAAAATGCTACACAAAACACTAGTAATCCTTAAAATATAAGTAAATAATTTTATATTTTATCCTATGATTTGGCCAAAACTTTTCTATTTGGCTGTAAACCATTTGAACCTTGTCAGTTCATCAAACATGAAGGAAAATCGTCGGAAATAAGTTTCCAGTATAAACGTCAAACAATTCATAAGTTTACGGCCCACAAGCCAAAATACATATGCATTGAAATAAGTAAGATAAACCAATAAAAAAATATATTCCAATTTGTTTCAGTAACAGTATAATTTCAAAAATACAGATAAAACAACTTCTAACTAGTCCGAAACCCTGTAAGTGGTTCATACATGATAATTTGAAAGATAATAAATATGATAAAAGTGAATCTAAATCTAAAGACCAGTGATAAATATTTCTGATAGAGGTCTAATATCAAATATCAAACTATAAATTCTTATCATATAGTTTGTCTCATATGCCACTATATAAAATTTGTGGGTAAACTAATTACATATTATGCCACTAAAAATAAGGGCAAACATTATTTATCAAACATGTAGTTATTAGGTTATGATTTTTGTTTATAAATTAATATACTAAAATATATATAAATATATTTCATTAGTTTTTTATAATAATTCTTATTTTAATATAAGAAAGGTTATACATAACTGAGAAAATTTTTAGAATATAAAAACATCGATAACTTAGCATAAACTTACCTGTAGAGTTTTTTTCGTCAAATTCATGCACGTAGGACATGCAAGCCCAAATATTTTAGAAATTCTTCATAGTATGTTTTGATTAAGATATTCAGGTACAAACTTTTATAATCTCATAATCTATGAATAAATATAATATGAATGCAAATTGAAGTCAAGAGAAGTAACAAAATATTATACGCATATATATTTGAAACAAGGATAAAGAAAAACTTTGAAAAAGTTTAGCAACAACATCAAAAAAGAGCTTAGTTGCACTTTCTATAAGTTGACTATACAAAAATCTAGAATAAAATCACTTTAAATTTTATTTCTCATTCTTTTTCTCTCTTCTGTTCTCCCTTCTCCTCTTCTCTATCTCTTTCATCTCTAAAATTTCAAAAAGGGGGGTAAAAAAGGATGGATGCCCTTAAATAATAGATTGGTACACACACACAAATTTTGTATGCATTAGAGATGAAGACTATAATTGGCCTTACACATGTTCATCAAATGTGTATCAAATGCTGAACTATTAGAATAAATATATACGAGTGTCATTTATACAGATATCATGTGTGAAAACACTACCACAAATACACTAATATGTGACTCCTGTGTCCCTCAAGTGCCAACTGTGCTACTATCTATGCATGAGTGCCACTTATATACCTATCAGGTGCAAACATCATTTCCTCAATTATTTGATTTCACATACAAACTCATAGTTATCCTTATTAATTAATTTAATTTAATTAATTTATGATATCACATGTCATTTTAGTACTTGGGTCTTACACTGATGCCTAGCATAGTTGGACAATTCTTCGGTTGGACTAAGCACCCATAGATTCAAATACAACTATTCTAAGTAGAATGGGCCACCTATGAGACTACCCACCTTTGTTGTGATAATAATGTAGTTGAAACACTTTCTTCCATCATTATAACGAAATCTCCACTGCTAATTCGGTCATAGATAACCTTTGGTTATTATTGAGTTTTAATAACGTGAACCCACAACAGCTAACTCGAATAAAAAAAATGAGACTCAAATAGAGAAAAATAAATTACTAGATGGAAGACAATTAAGGAGCTGAATGAGTGAATAAATAACTCACAATCTCATTATAAATAGGCCAATTAGAGGTACCTGCATGTGAGCAAGCCATGAGAATGTCAGGTTCTCCTTATGCAACTAAGTTTACATGTAGGGTGCCACCCAACGCCTGAACTGCATTACCTGTTGCAATTACCTGGCAATCAAGAGTAGAGCACACCTTGCTAAGCTTAGCGTATAGAAGAGGGGAAAATCGCTTTGGAGAGGGAGGGAAGCAAAAATCAAACAGAGAAGAATGAGAGAGAGGCTGGGCAGATGCCTAACGACACTGGCCACCACTGTCCAACACCAAGGCTATTGGCTGCCATTGCTTCCCTACCACTGGGTGGTGCCAGCCATCACTTAAACTATGACGACTCGAGCCTTAACTATTAACCATGATTCAAACTACTAATGTAAAAAATCTTAAAACCCAAAATTATTAATTATCTATCAAAATTTTAATAATTTTCAATTAAACAACAATCAACTCATTATGTATCAAGCAAAGATCCAAAAATAAACTAAAAATTATAGTTCGTATCCAGAAGAGAACTACAAAACTTCTATTTGTCTTCCACTAGAAAGATAACAATTGACCTTTAGAGTCTCCTCTACTTGGAAGTCCCACATTAAAAGTAGGATCTCTCACTAGTGTATATAATCAATTCAAATGAAGAACTAATAAAATATAATAGTAAGTCAAATGTTAAACATGTGATTATAATAAAAAAGAATGCATAATAATTGATAAATATCTCTCATATAAAAAATATAAAGGCAACAACAATAATATGAAATCAAACTCTATCCAAGAATTTATAACTAATCATAATCACAACTCAAAAGCAAAAGTAAGACAAGCCTCATTGAACTCTCATATCATAAGGATTAAAAGATTTACCAATAATAGGTTGAAATCTCCCAAGGTTCGACATCACGAGAAATAAAGGGATTTTCTAATCCGAATATCATTATGAATGAATTGAATACCAAATAATAATAAATATCATGGATTCCATCGAATTCGACTGTCATAGAATCCGATGCCTTGATTCTACTAAATACAACTCATGAATTCTATTAAATCCCAACTAAAGAGGTATTAATAATAATGAGATATCACAAAGAATCTTCTAGACCTTATTCTAGCACTATAAACTAAAAGTCACGTGTTTACACCCCTAAGATTGGGTATGTACTACGAGATAACTTGGCTTTCATAGTAAGGACACTATCCCTATAATTCTCCTAGAGATTGTACCCATAATATACTTGTACTATTTATAATACCTCTTGCCAATAACATCCCTAATATTATCTTCTATGATGATCATATAACTATAATTGTCTCTCCATACTAAACAATATACCTCATAACTACATGATATGGAAAATCAATATCAAATGACTATCGATTATCCTATAATACTTTAGGCTCTATATTTTTTGATACTATAGTATTTTTATATAATTTTATTTATCTTAACTGTAAGAGGTCAATAACATATACCAATGCACCTAAATATATATGCAAAGGAGTGTAGCAATTTCAATAATAGAAATGTCATTTAATACTGACAAGAACTATATACACATGGTCGAAGCTAATACAAATAATGTCATCATCGACGGAACAGAGAAAGAATCGAGGACCCACCAAGCATCCATCTGTATCATCTGTACTTGCTGATGACAGCCCCCTAGGTCCTGTAACTTTTACCAATGCCACCAATTATCAAGTTCTAATATTAGACTAAAACTAACTCGATTATTCTAACATTTGAATGTTTACCTGCAAGTTTCCATGTACATCGGCTATGTACAATTCTACTAATTAGCAAACCTCACTTCTATGGCCATCAATAACAAAAGTACCGTCGATCTTACCAATACCAAACACAATCCAAGAATTACCATTACCAAGCACAATATGAGAATTTTTACTATTACTCTAAATTAGTTAACATAAAATATATTTTAATTATTACATAACATAATATATACATATTTTTCTTACTAAATTACATTTAAATATATTCATGTATATGTAATATAATATATATAATTTTTAATCATTTGATATAATATATATTTTTTATTATATATTTAATATAATATATATAAATTTTAATATATATATATATATGAGATGGGTATAACCCGAAACAGGCCAACCCAATTCTCAATTGTATAAGAGGCCACTTTGCCAATGGTTTGACAGAAGATGTTATAGAGCCAATCAAGTAGTAACATTTGAACAAATAAACTAAAGGGCAAAATTTGAATAGTCAGATATTAAAGGGTCATAATAAGTCACTTAATGGATCGATACAAAAAGCGGCCGAAATGACTTTGTACGTAGTAGCCGAGTGGTCCTATCATTGAATAGGGATGACCATTATATATTACAAGTAACGCCTCTCACAACTGATCCGATGCGGTATCACACACATGTATCAATCTCAGATATCAATTAGCTAAATGGTACCCGACTAAAAATAAAATCTCTCCACAAAGAAGAAGGGGATGAAGAAAAGGCTACTCAATTAGTCGAGTATAAAAAATGAATATATTCCTCTAAATATACACTCATCCTTATCCTCTTTCATTTTCATCATTTACTTCCTCATCCTCTTTCCAAACATATTAGAAATATCACTAACTTGAATATCGAAAGACATATCTGAGAGTGAATCCCGTATACCTCTTACATCTATTTTTTTCTATTATGGTACGCACAGTTTAGATTCACAGTTCTAAAGACTGGACCTATTTTTATTCGAACGTTCAAACAAAACTGTCAACTCCCTAATTTGTACGTCAATTCAAATTTGCAAGATGCATTATTTGCACCATTTGTGAGAAACACAATAATCAAGCCACTCATTCCAAGAGAGAACATAGTCAATACTAGGGCTTAGTGAAGTAAGACACCAAAGGATATCATTTTTTGTGACGATGACCCGATAAAAAATATTCACAGAAATGCTCGTCTACCTACAAATATAAACATGGAAACACTGGCAGCCCAGGTCTGCTCCATGTCCAAGGCTCTTAAGTCCCTTTGGAATGGATTGGAGGGATACCCATCAGGGGCTCCATCCTCCAATTCTCAAACCAGTACATCCAAAAGGAAGAAACGGTGGAAAAGGCAACCTTCCAATGAGGTAATTTCACAACCTAAAGAACTCAAAGCCAGAGAAGCCTCGAGTGACAGGAGCCTGACTCGTCTTGAAGGTCAATTGAATTTTACAATTAGGGAGGAAAGACTGGAACTATGAAACTGCATTGTTCCTGAGATGTGGGGGAGTTATCGGCTTGTGATTAGGTTTCAAGTAGTAGTCTTTTGAGAAAGATCCTAAGCCAATAAGTCCCACATGTTTTAGTAAACCATTTAGAGTTGGGGATATTCTTCAATGCGAAGAGTGTGAGATCCAAAATTTCGAACGCTAAACTCGCCCCTTTCTGCATCAAACAATGAAACCGGCCCTTAAGTGGGCATAATCGAACTCTACTGATTAAAAGAGGATTCGCCTCCTTATGCAAATGAAATCGGCCCATGAGGATCGGCCCGTATACTGTGAAACCCAAGCTACAAATGTCTTGCCCCTTTTTACGTCAAGCGGAATCGGCTCTATGGGCTTAAATCAGAACCAGCCCTTAAGTGGCGTGAAAAGCGCCTTATGCAAAACGATACGGCCCAACCCTTACAGTTCGCCCTTTTTGCTTCAGTTGAAACCGTCCCTCAAGTAAAATCAGCCCAACGATGAAGCTCGGCCCCTCAAGTTCGGCCGTGTGCATGCCTTGCTGGAGAAACTTAACTCCTTGGAATCAAACGAGGCGGCAACAAAACGGCGACTAAATGGAGTAGGTAAAACAACTACATCACCCCACTTACCAAGTACGGGAGCAGGTAACTTACCCTACTTGCTCCACCAAATCCTCCCTCTATATAAACCGCTTGATGCGAAGGAAGAGGGGAAGGAGAACTCGGTTGATGCGAAAGGAAGAGAGGGAAGGAGAAAGCTTTGGGACAGTGAGATTAGGCAGCCCAACTCTCAGGCAAGTTACCTTGGACACCGTTTTTAAGTTCATTGCAAGTGTATTCTACTCTGTTTCTAAATTCATGCTTTATTGCAAGTTATTTCGGATGCTGCCTTTAAATTGCTGATTTAAGAATACTGCAAGCGTACTCTGTTTTAAAATGCATGCATTTTGCATTTTTATCCGCATATTCTTCTGTTCTGTTCTCCGTTTTTTCCCATCTGCATTATTCTGTTCCGATTTCCATCGGCATTCTTGGTTTCTGATCGAACTCGGCATTCTGCATTAAGATTAAGCTCGGTTACTGCATAAAGATCAAACCCGGCATTCTGCATGTAAATTGAACTCCGTAAAGAACGAAAACGGCACTGCATGTACTTAATCCGGCTTTTGACACATGCACTAGAACTCGGCCATTTACATATGAAAATTCGAACCGGCCTACTTTTATCTCAAGAAATTCAGGATCGGTTCTTTATCATGTTAGAATCAGAATCGGCCCCTTTACTTGCAAAATGAAATCTGGCCACCATTGTTGTAAATCAAAATCGGCCCTCTTTGTATCATGAAAATGAAACCGGCCACCGTGAAGAAAAAGGAGTTCGGCTTTTTCCTTGAAACGAAAGAAGTCCGGCCCCTTGGTATTAAAATCAAAATCGGACCTTGCGTCAAAACCAAAGTCGGCTTTGTGCATCAAAAACCAAAACCGGCCTTGGTATTGAATCAGCCCCTTTCATCGAAACCGGCATTAGAAGGTTTGTACACGTTTTAAATTGAAACCGGCATTGGCAGATTCAAAATCAGAATCAGCCCATACCTAATCAGAAATCGGCCCTTATATTGTTTAAATCGAATCGCCCCTTGGTATTAAAATCAAACCGGCCTTGCGTCGAATCAAATCGGCTTTGTGAATCGCAACCGAATCGGCCACAGCGTTGAAGCCAGATTCGGTCTTTGTATTGAATTCGAAAATCAAAATCGGCTTGTGCGTCGCCCTTTTGCATCACAATAGAAACCTGGCCTTGCGTTAAGGTCAAAATCGACCTTGTGCGTCAAAGACCGAAATTGACCTTGACCTCAAAACCGGCCTTAGCAGGTTTAAAATAGGAATCGACCTTGTAATGAAACCGGCCTTAGCTGGTTAAAATCGGAATCGGCCCTCATAACCTAAAAATCGGAATTGGCCCTTATACCCTTAAAATCGAAATCGGCCCTTAAAATCGAAATCGGCCGTTCTGCCCTTGAAATCGAAATAGGCCTTGTACTCTTAAAATCGGATCGGGCCTTATACCCTTAAAATCGGAATCGGCCCTTGCATTTGAAACCGGCCTCGATAGGTTTAAAATCGGAACCGGTCTTTGAATGGAAACCGGCCTTGGCAGGTTTGATGTCGGAATCGGCCTTTGCAATGAAACTGGCCTTAGCAAGTATAAAATCGGAATAGGCCTTTGCATATTCAGATTCGAAGTCGGCTTTGAATGCAAAAATCAAAACCGGCCATGATAGGTTGAAATCGAGACCGGCCTAAATTAAGAAAATCAGGATCGGCCATTGTGGGATAAATCGAAATCGACGTATGCGTCGAAATCGAAATCTGCCCTGGTTAGAAATCGGAGTCGGCCCTTGCTTTAAAATCGAACTCAACATTCGAAATCAGCCCTTGCCTTTGAAAATCGAAACCGGCCTAAGATGAGAAAATTAGAATCGGGCCCTTTGAAATCGAAACAGGCTTAACAGTGAGAAAATCGGAATTGGCCCTTGAAATCGAAACCGGCCTTTGCATTGAAACCGGCCTTGGCAGGTTTAAAATCGGAATCGGCCTCTGTAATGAAACCGGACTTGGCAGGTTTAAAATCGGAATCGGCCTTTGCGTGTTCAAATTCGAAGTCGGCTTGAAAACCGGCCTTGATATCAAAACCGGTCCTTTCATCGAAACCGGCCCTGACAGGTTGGGATCGAGATCGGCCCCTTGCATGTAAAAGTCGAATTCGGCCTCTTTCATGGAAAATCAAAACCGCCCCTTGGGCATTTGAAACCGCCTTCCGCATGGAAATTGAAACCGGAATTTGAAACCGGCCCTATTGGCATGGAAAATCAAAACCGGTCCTCATATGAACAATCCAACCGCCCCTTTTTGCATAGAAGCAAACCAGCCCTTTGAAAGGAAATGGAAACCGGCCCCTTTTTACCAAAATCAAAACCGGCCCTCATATGAAAATCAACCGGCCCAAGTATATTTTATGCCATCTCAACCAGCCTCAAGTTTATTTAAGGACATGATTTTTGGATTAAGTTATATGATTTGAAAATAATTTGCAGTAAACAATATGAAGTATTTCTGTTTCCGTGTTATTTTGGTCCCTGGACTGACTATAGTCCGAAAATGTTCTCCGGCATGCCTTAGGACTTTTCGGTGGTAATCGAGGATAACTCTGTCCATGGAGTTATTTGTGGTCCGCCCTGCCCTCGGGGCGTTAATGATAGAGGAAAATACCGTTACCGGCCTACCTTCGGGTGGCATACCGTACCGATCCCGTGAGGGATACCGTTACCGGCCTACCTTCGGGTGGCATACCGTACCGATCCCGTGAGATGGGATACCCATATGACAGTTACCGGCCTTAGATTGTGTGGAGTGAACATAATCTATCCTCGATTATTCGCCCCCTCAGCTAGTAGGGAATACTGGCAGGGTCCGTACCGATATGAAGTACTATTTACTGTTTTACTGATATGTTATGTTACCGATACGATATGAAGTACCGTTTACTGTTTTACTGATATGTCATGTTACCGATAAGATATGAAGTACCGTTTACTGTTTTGCTGATATGTTATGATTACCGTACCGATTACCGAATATGAAGTACCGATTATCGATTATGAAATATTGTTACCGACATGATACGTTCTGTTCACCGTTTATCGTACCGATTACCGGTATGTTACGTTACTGTTTACCGTTTACCGTTTTCTGAAGTATAGTACTGTCAAGGTATGTTTTCTCTTTTTTTTTTCTTGGACTGCAATTTGATTGACCGTTCTGTTATGCACAATTACTTGACCGTTCTGTATCATCGTTTTACTACTCATATGCATGTACCTTGTTGGGCTTCGGCTCACTGTTTTATGTTTTTTTCCCCTACAAACGAGGCTTTAGAGCTTGTGCCTGACGAGTTGGAGTGACTAGGGCTTGTCTGAAGGATTAAGGACTCGGAAGTTTATTTTGGAGAATATTATTGTAACGACTTGTTTATGATTCATGAACTCTTATAACTAGTTGTTTTTGTGTATTCGGAAATGAACACTTTGGAATGAATATGAATGTTTCCATAAGTTGTTAGAGTAACTTCCGCTATACTTATTATGGTTAAAAGTATATGGGTCCTAGATGGCATCTGCGATCCTGTGTTGCACCTAACTGGTTTAGCGTGGGTTTTCAGTTGTATTTGACGGAAGCTTTAAGGACAAAAAAAAAAAAAAAATCTGTTCCGTCACAAAGAGGGTTGCATCGGCCTCCTAGGTGGAGGAGAGAATTAGAAAAATTGAGCAATAATTGTTCCGTGGAAGCATAGATAGATATTCAACTAACTTGGACAAGTCACCATTTATGAAAGAGATCAGATGTATCAACTGCCTCTCAAGTTCAAAATGCAAACTTTGAAACCTTATGATGAGAACTCCAATCCAATGGACCATCTGGATTACTTCTATACCTTGCTAGGATTCTAAGGTCTAGAAGATCCAACCTTATGTCTCTGCTTTTCATTAAATCTCAAGGGAGATGCCCAAATTTGAATTTACTGACTTACACCAAATTTGATTTGAATATTCCAAGAGGTGGCTGATAATTTCCTATCCCAATTTGCCTCGAGCAGAATGGAGGAAAAGCAATCATGGCACCTCGTCTAAAATCGGCAAGGTCCAAATGAAAGTTTGAAGTGCTTCTTATCTCGATTTAATACGGAGGCCCGAGGAATATCAAAACTAATTGATGAGGTGAAGTTGAACTCCTTCATGGGAATTGTGCAGTCAAGCAAATTTTTTAAATATTTGATTCAGTAAGAGCCCAAGACCTTCCTTAAGGAGAAGACAATCACCCGAGCATATATCGCTGTCAAAGAGGCTAATGAAGTAAAGAAGTCAGAGCATACTGACCACCATCCAGGATAATAGGAATGGTGACAATTCCATTGGTGGAGAAAAAAAAATGGTGATAATTCCTCTACCTGAGATCTTAGAAAGCAACCAAAGACAGAACCAAGCATTAGAAGGGAATACGTATATTAGGACCTAACTCCTTTGAATGACACTCAGACAAATGTCTTGATATAGATCTGGAATGAGAAGTTCCTAAAGTAGCCCACCGTCGATCTCTGGGTCATAGTATCGAGTACTATCGGACTCTACAGAAAAAAATTGAGACCCTCATTTATAGAGGATATAATTTTTTAAGAGACTTGAGGCATGCCCCTGAGAGTGCTAATAATGATAAGAAAAAACTACAAGAATAACCACACAATTTGGTAGCAACTGGAGTAGTAAATATAATATCAACAGGGCCTCCCAGAAATAAAGCTCTGGAGCACCTTAAGAAAAGTTCCAGCAGTAAGAAAAAAGGGCTAATGATATCATTAGCTTTAGTAATGACGATATGAATCAAATAGTAGCTCCCCATTCTAACTCTTTTGTTGTGTTTACAATTGTTTCAGATGACACTCTTGGCTACCATCTGAAAAGAGCCTTTATTGATAATAAAAGTTTCAGAAATTTATTTTACTTTGATACTTACTTTAAACTAGGATTGAAAAAATGCCAACGAAGCCGGTCGAGACTCCCCTATATGGGTTGGACAATGAACCCATACTAATCCAAGGATCCACTTGATTGGAAGTCACATTAGGAACGCACCAAAAGATAGGCTCTCAAATGCTAATGTTCCTAGTAATGGACTTATCGTCGGTCAATAATGCAATATTGAGGCAACCTTGTTTGGTGGCATTTGAAGTAGTGACATCAATCCTATATTTAAAAATGAAATTCATGACTCCATGTGAGTCAAAGAGGTCCTAGGCGACCATGTCATTGATCGAACCTATTACTCAGCTCAAATGAATCAGGTGGTTCTAAATCAGCCAATTGAGAAATTCGAACTCCAAGATGTAGTAACCTTATAGCAAAGTCAATCTAGTGAGTCAACTGAGTAAATCCCATTAGATTCGCACAAACCCATGAAATGCGTGCAAATTAGTGGTTCTCTCCCGGATCAATTACGTGGGCAGCTGATGACTTTTCTTCAACAAAATTTTGACATGTTTGTTTGGATACTAGCCAATATACTATGGATTCTGACTAAGGTGATGGTCCACAGGCTAGTCTTGGACCTTGGATGCAAACCGATCACACAAAAGTGGAGAAACCACTACATAGAAGAACTCATTCCCATAAGAGAGGAAGTCAAAAAGCTTCTCAACGTAGGCTTTATAAGGGAATTCTAATACTCAAATTGGCTATTGAATGCAGTGCTCATCAGAGAAAGTAATAAAAAATAACGGATATGTGTCAATTTCACCGATGTGAATAAAGCATTTCTAAAAGACAATTTTTCGCTACCAAGTATTGAATTGTTGGTAAATTCAACATTTAGGCATAAACTATTAAGTTTCATGGATTCTTAATCTGGGTAAAATCAAATCTGGATGTGTCTTGAGGATGAAAAGCTCAGATCCTTTATGACTGATTAGGAAACATACTACTACAAAGGTATATCTTTTGGCCAAAAGAACGCGAGAGCGATATATCAAAGATTGGTTAATAAGATGTTTGAGACATAAATAGGAAGGAATATGGAGGTATATATGAATGACATACTCGTTAGAAGCAAAATAACAGACGACCATATTTGAGACCCAGGTAAAGCTTCGAGGTGCTCTAAGCGCATCAAATGAAAATAAATCCAATAAATTACATGTTTGGAGTAACTACCAAAAAGTTTCTTAAATTTATCGTGTCTCACTAGGGAATTGAAGTGAACCCTGAGACAATAAAAGTAATTGTGGATATGAATTTGTCTCAAATTGTGATGAAAACCTAGAGGTTAACTACAACGCTCTCTCAATCTTTAGCAATATTTATAGAGAAATATGTTCTATTTTTTAAAGCTCTGAGAGAAATTAAAGCAAATGGTTTCCAATAGATGGAAAACTATTAATCAGCCTCCCAAGAGTTAAAGGAATACCTCACCAGTTCTCCACTCTTATCAACTCTAAAGGAAGGTGAAAAATAATACATTTATTTGGCCATATCTAACACGCCATTTAGTTCAATCCTAGTCAGACAAGAGTCCAGATATAATGGCCGATCTATTATATTAGCAAATTTCTAATAGATACCAAGACCCCTTTACTCACATGCCTAAAGGATCACTTTAGTACTGGTTAAATTTTGCAAGAAAACTTGGCCATACTTAAGAGCTCATAAGATCACCATCCTAACAAATCAAACATTGAGAGGGATCCTATAAAGACCCGATGCGTTTAGATGATTGATTAGATGGACTATAGAATTGGGCAAATTTGACATTAAATTCTTAGCATAGCCAGCCATAAAAGGTAGGCCCTCATAATGTTCATAGTCAAAATGATAACCCTGATTCTAGGTGGTTTTGAGAAGAATGGAGACCCACTTCAATATGAAGAGGCACCAACATGGATCTTGCATGTATATGGGTCATTTTCTCAGTCAGGGAATAGAGCTAGTGTGATCGTGAGAACCCTAGATGTTTCAGAAATAAAATACTCAATGACACTCAGATTTCCTACCACTAAAAAAGTAGTAGAGTACGATGCCTTATTGGCTGGGTTTAGACTAGCAAATGAATACTCAATCAAAGACCTGATCGCTCATAGCGACTCGAAACTAATCATTAGCCAAATAATCGAGAATTTTGAGGTGACTAACCCGTGTCTTGGAAAATACCTTGCTAAGTAAAGGACCTAATTGAGTCATTCGACAAGGTTCAAGTTCATCACATCCTGAGGGAAGACAACTGTAACGGATCGGGTTATTTTCCTTAAATAACTTTCGTCAATAAAATATAAACTAGTACCCATAATTAATATTATAAATTTCTGCAGAAAATTGGATAGAGTTCCATTTGTAAATTGGACGTTTGCCAAAATACAAATACCTGAAAATCAACCCTACATAATATTGTACAATAATCCACAACATGAACAACAAAATCTCAATACTAAACACACTACACAGGATCCAATTGCCACATCAACAGAGGTGGCACCGACATCATAACTCCAAGACAACGCCGGCTAGGAAGGATGCCAACTAGGCACCTCGATCATGACCACAATAAGAAAGACCTGCGAAAGTATAAAAATCACAACATATAGCAAAAACTAATCCATCGTTTGTCCACATTAAACAACATTAATCACCACCAAATAAATCTTATACAGTTTACAAAAAGGTAGAACAAAATCCCTGTTTCATACATATAATTAGCTAAGTCCAAGTCCCGAGCCCTGCACGCGATATCAGCTGCCTATTACGCTTTCATGGCCTACTCAGTCTCGTCGGACATTAATGTGTTCTCATCTGAAAGAGATATAGTAACAGTGAGCGTACAACCCAACAAATGAAATCATACATCACTAATTACAGACAGATAAAAATGAAAGTAATAACTAGATGGAAAGACATATACTCAATATAAAGGGAACATTAGAGGAAAGAGAACATCTGGAATTGTCTGGTTCACGTGTTTACACCAGTTATGTTTTATACACTTTCATTATTGCCATTAATCTTTCCGAACCTCAGAGCCAGTAGGTCGTACCAGCCAATGATGCGAGAGAACGAGAAAAGGAATATGTTCACTACACATTCTAAAGCACGGCTACATTTTAGGTCTACAGCACTCAACCATCGGCTATATTTTAGGTCTATAGCACTTGACCATCGGCTACATTTTAGGCCTGCAGTACTCGGCCATCTCAATTCACCCCATTTTTCTCAAGGATTAGGGCAATTCTCATTCTTCTACAGTAGTATCCTAGAGCGTACTATGAAAATCACCCGCCCCCAGGAGCTGTCGGAGTATTCCTTGGGTTCCCACCGTGATGTACGTGGTAAGCTAGAGGGTACCACCCCTATGAATCATGGTTCTAGTTTCAATATTCATCTTTCCTTGAGGGAGGATCTACCACAATTTCATTACATTCTCCAATCGAGAAATCACATTCCCATTATATATCTCCATCCGGGAGGTCAAATCCGTCATATCGTGCTTTGTGGATTTCCCTCCATTTACTCACTCGGTTCCTTTCTTTCTTTGGAACTTAAACTTTTTAACAATTCAATTCAAGCTTACAAGAGAGTTTGGAATTCCTTACCTCCGATAGTCAAATACCACATTAGAAGCCTCCAAGACGCATTCCCTTGCTTTCGGTGTACAAATACATATTTTCAGGGCTTACAATTTAATACGAATATTTAATCATAAGTTCCATCACAATTAAATAGAGGTAAAGCATGCAAATTTACATTCTTTTTTGGGTAAACAGTGTTAGGCCACTTTTAGAGGGCTCGGACACCACGAACGGGTCAAAACGTGCGAGATCGATCATCCGGTTATTACACATGCACATTTGGGACGTGGTAATTCATATTTTGGGGTCAATTCAACATAATACAAAGGTAGAATATGCAAATATTTCCTTTTATTTTTGATGAACAGTAACAGTGCACTTTTAGAGGGTTCGGATGCTGCGAAGGGGTTGAAACGTTTAAGATTGATCGTACGCCCGACATATATAAACATTTGGGACATGGTGATTCATATTTTGGGATCCATTTAACAAAATACGGAGGGAAAACAAAAAACCCCCAATTTCACGTGGGTTAGGGTTTGGTGGAACTCCACCGAACTAATTTGTGAGCAAATCGGTCAATAAATTACATAATCCTTGGTCTCAAGGCACGGGTAACATATTTTTCATGGTTTGGGTGGGTATTGAGACAAAAATCCCGATGATAAACGAAAAGTATCGAAAGAGAAAAGTTAGTGAGTATGAGAACACTTGCCTCGACACGTACTACCATTTTTATAACTAGCTTTCGGACTGATTCGGACTCCATGGCCTCGATCTCCTCCTTCCTCTCTCTAGAAACGACGCTCTCTCCCTCTCTCTAAAAGGGTTCAGTTGCGTGGGAAATGAAATTCGTGAAGCTGGTCACATGTTTATAATCGTCGGGCGCTCGAGCTCCCGACGAACAAGCAGCGAGCGCGGCCTCACTGCCGGCTCGCACTTGAGCGCGCAGAGGTGCTCAGCGAGCAGGGCGCTACTGCTTTTTGCACTCAAGCATATGCTCGAGCGTGCAGTAGGTGCTACCCTACTGGCACGCTTCAGCAGCAGAACCCCGAGATATTTTTTCAATTTTTCTTCTAATACGCATACTTATTCGTTCGATAGATCTAGTATTAATTATTATTATGTTGATTACCTTATATTTATTATATTTTTAGACCCGAAACCTCACAATTTTCCCCCACTTATAGAAATTTCGTCCCCGAAATTTAACAAATGCTAAGAGTCAATATAACTTTACATACATCAGAAAAGATGGGGATACTTTTCCTAAATTTTGCCTTCTCTTTCCCATGTTGCTTCCTCACGGGAATGATTCTTCCATAAGACTTTTACCAAAAGAATGGTCTTTCATCGCAGGATCTACTCTTTCCAATCTAAAACTTCCATTGGCTCCTCAGGATAATGCAAATTCTTGTCAATAGCCAAGGAACCATAATCGATCACATGGGATGGATCATATACGTACTTCCTTAACATGGAAGATGGTGTGCACCTCGACCAAACTCGGTGGCAAAGCTAAACGATAAGCCACCTCACCAACTTGCTCAAGAATCTCAAATGGCCCAATGAAGTGCGGCTTCAGCTTCCCCTTAACACCAAATCTGGAAATTTCCTTCCACGGCGATACCTTAAAGAAAACGAAATCTCCGACCTTGAATCTGAGCTCTGATCTCCTCCGATCGGAATAACTTTTCTATCGGCTCTGGGCGACTTTCAACTTCTCTAAAACCACCGTGATCCTTTCTGATGTCTCTTGAATAATATCCGGACCCAACAAATGCCTATCTCAGGTCTCCTCCTAATGGATGGGAGATCTACACTTCCTACCATAAAGTGCTCCGAAGGGAACCATTCCGATACTCACTTGGAAACTGTTATTGTAAGCAAACTCGGCCAGTGCTAAGTGATCATCCCAATTCCCTTAGTACTCCAAAACCAAAGCCCTAAGCATATCCTCTAATATCTGGATTGTCCACTCAGACTGGCCATCGGTCTGAGGATGATACGTCGTACTAAACTTCAGATTCATCCTAACTCATGATGTAAGCTCTCCTAAAATTTAGAGACGAACTGTAGGTCACGATTGGACACAATAGATGCTGGCACACCGTGCAACATCACGTTCTTGTTGATGTACAGTTGTGCCAGACGATCACGGGAGTATGCAGTCCAAATGGCTATAAAATGGGCAGATTTCATCAGTCGGTTCACAATGACCCAAATCAGATCATGATTCTTCGAAGTTCTAGGCAATCCTAATATAAAGTCCATTGAGATGTCCTCCCACTTCCAGCTTGGAATGGGCAGAGGCTGCAATGATCCGGAAGGCTTCCTCCTCTCGGCCTTCAACTACTGATAGACAAGACATCAGTTAACAAAAATGACAATCTCTCTCCGCATGTTCCTCCACCAAAATATTTTTCTCAAATCCTGGTACATCTTGTTTATACTGGGGTAAATCGTATATTGAGTCTTATGTGCCTCCTTCATTATTTCTTCCTTCAATTTCTTGACATCTGGTACACATAACCACTCCCTAAATCTCAAGACTCCATCCGCATGCATGTTAAAATCAACTCGATAGTCTCTGCTAAGGTCCCCTGCAATGTCCATCAGAAACGGGGTCATTCACTTGCCCTTCCTTGATCCTTTGAAGGATCTCGGGCTGTACCTGTAGAAAGGATAACATCATCCTGTTGCCCTTGATGTAGCACTGGATATGACAAGATTTCAAGCAGTCTAGCAACTCCATCTGCTTAATCTACAGTGTCGCCACCCAACAAGTTTGGCGACTCAAGCCATCCGCGACCACATTTGCTTTCCCCGGTCTATATTGAAATCACAATCGTAATCCTTGAGAAACTCGATCCATCGTCGTTGCCTTATATTCAGCTTCTTCTACGAGAATAAATACTTGAGGCTCTTGTGGTCGGAGTACACTAGGAATTTCTCACCATACAAATAGTGCCTACAGATTTTCAATGCAAAAACTACAGCGGCTAATTGCAAATCATGGGTCGGATAGTTTTTCTCATGAAAGTTTAACTATCGAGGGGTATAAGCAACCACTCTGCCCTTTTTGCATAAGGACACACCCGAGTCCCACTTTAGAAGCATCACAATACACTTTAAACCCATCGAAATTATCAAGAACAGACAGAATCGAGGTAGTCGTCAACCGATCCTTCAACTCTTGGAAGCTTTGGTCACACTCGTCGGTCCAGACAAAGCTCACTTCCTTTTTCGTCAGACGGGTGAGGGGTAAGGCTATCCGGGAGAAATTCTCCACGAAACGACGATAATAATCGACTATCCCCAAAAAGCTTCAAACTTCCAACACAGACGTCAGTCGATTCTAATTAATCACCGCTTTGATTTTCTATGGGTCTACCGGGACACCTCCATCAGAAATTACATGACCCAAGAACACCACCTTATCGAGGCAAAACTCGCATTTCTTCAGCTTTGCGAACAACTGATGTTCCCGAAGAGTCTGTAGCAAAATTCTCAGGTGCCCCTCATGCTCGGTGCAATCCCTAGAGTAAATCAGAATGTTATTGATAAAAATCACGATAACTTTATCCAAAAATAGCTAGAAGACCCGATTCATCAGGTCCATAAACACGGCTGTAGCGTTAGTCAATCTGAACGACATCACCAGGAACTCATGGTGACCATACCTCATTCGGAAAGCCCTCTTCGCAACATCCTCCTACTTAATGCGAAGCTGATGACACCCCGACTGAAGATCAATCTTGAAATACACTAGGGACCCCTGTAATTGGTCAAAGAGATCATCGATCCGCAATAGAGGATACTTGTTCTTGATCATAATTTTATTCAGCTCATGGCAGTCTATACATAGTCTTAAGGCCCCATCCTTCTTTTTAATAAATAGGATCGGAACGCCCCACGGTGACACATTGGGTCTAATAAAACCCATATCGAGCAAGTCCTGCAACTGTTATTTCAACTCCTTCAACTCAGTGGGAGCCATGCGGTAGAGGGCTTTTGATATGGGTGCCGATCCTGGCATGAGATCAATTCCAAATTCAATTTCACAATGTGGTGGCAGAGTAGACAACTTGTCAAAAAACACATCCTCAAATTCACATACCGCCGAAATGTCTTTCACGGACAAATCCTGACTCCCCGCCACACTGACGTAAGCTCAAAAGGCTTCATACCCATTTCTCAATAAATTACAAACCTATAGAGTAGAAATAAAACTAGACAGCTCCACTCTCCGAACTCCCTGAACATAAAAAGGTTCGCATTCTAGAATAGCAAAGTCCACCCTTTTGTGGAAGCAATCAATAGTAGCGTGATACTTAGATAACCAATCCATACCCAAAATAACATCAAAATCACACATATCTAGAATAATCATATCAACAATTAGAGAAAACCCCTTCAGCTCCACAATATACCCTGGATAGGACACATCGGTCACAATAGAAGACCCTGTGGGCATAATCACGACCAAAGAAAAATCAAGGTTCACAGGAGAGAGTGTGACATGACAAGCTTGTTGAGGGAAAATAAAGGAGTGTGTGGACCCAGAGTCAAAAAGTACTGAGCAAGAAATACCACAAACAGAAAGTATACCTTCCACCACCTCATCTGTTGCTCTGGCCTCTCTAGCAGACACTGCAAAAGCTCTACCCTGCACTGTCGGCTTCAAAGTTTGAACCCTCGGTGCCTGAGGGCACTCCTTAGCTTTATGCCCCACTTGGTCACAAGTGAAGCAAGCACCCATCATCTTAGGACACAGTCTACCCTCATGCATCCTCCCACAGTGCTTACACGAACCCACTGAAGCTTGAGAAGATGATGAGATCTAGCCACTCCTTTGTCCAAAAATCGGCTGCTTCGACTTCTTGTATGGTCTCCCCGAACAAGCCCTAGTGCTGGCACTTGCCCCACTTTTACTTGACGACCTCTTCTTAAAAAATTCTTCATTTGCATGCTCCTGTTCGTAAATCAATGCTCGATCTAGTACATCAGCATAGGTGGCCAACTTAAGGGTCGCCAACTGTTTGCAGATGTCATCTCGTAAGCCCTTTAAGAACTTCCTAATCCTCATTTCTTCATCTTCAACCATGTAAGGAGCAAACCATGACAACTCTGAAAACTTGGCGTCGTGCTCTGCCACAGTCCGGTTTCCCTGCCTTAGCTTGAAAATTTCCTCCTCCTACTGAACACGGAGGCTAGACGGAAAATTGTAACGACCCAAAATTTGAATAAGGAAATTTTAACCATTAGGTCCGGTCAACGCCCGTTGACCGGAAATCCAAAGGTAAAGAAGTCCGGAATTGGCATTGAGGAAATTTCTGTCCGGATTTCCTTAATGCAGTCCGGATTCCCATAATAAATGAACTCCGGATTTCCGGAGTAAAAACACGTGTGGATTTGCTGAAAGAAAACACTCCGGATTTCTCGACGTGAAAACGCGTCCGGATCACTCCGGATTTCCGAACTGAAATGTGAGTCCGGACTTGTTGAAGAAGTCCTAGTCCATGATTAAAAGCACTTGTGGGGAAGGAGTAGCATTTAATGTCTGCAGTTCCCGATACGTGTTGGAAAACAAATTCACATGGGAAATGAAGGAATAATTTATGGCAACATTGGAAATTAGGAAGAATTATAAATGAGGGCCACCCAAACTTAGGGCTATAAATAAGGGCCTTAGGGTCTCAGGAATAGGGCACCACTAGAAACCCTCCTAAAAGTAGAAGGCAAAAAGCTAAGGAAAAAGTAGAGAAGAACTCAGGCAAGATACTCAACCTTATTTCTAAAACTCATGTTTATTTATGTTATTATGAAATTATATGATATTCTGTATGAGCATGATTTTACTGTTCGCTCTGAAATGCATGTTTAAAGGAAATTCTGTTATGCATGATTTTAGTTATATTCTGTTAATGTTCTGTCAAATTCAATCTTTGAAATTTAAGATAAATGAACTTCCGCGTCCTTACAGAAAACGAAAATGAACTCCGGCCTACTGTAGAAATGAAATGAACTCCGGCCCTTTGAACAAATCTGCTCCGTCCTTTGTAAAAAAAAAAAGAAAATATGGCCTTATGGTCCACCGGCCTTTGATGCTTCGGTTTTGCCGTGTTAAAATCGAAACCGGCTTCCTTCGTGATAAAATCGAAACCGGCTTTCTTTGTATTGAAATCGAAATCGGCTTTCATCATGTTAAAATCGAAATCGGCTCTCTTCATATTAAAATCGAAATCGGTTTTCTTCATGTTAAAATCGAGATCGGCTTTCTTTATGTTAAAATCGAAACCGGCTTCCTTCGTGATAAAATCGAAACCGGCTTTCTTTGTATTGAAATCGAAATCGGCTTTCATCATGTTAAAATCAAAATCGGCTCTCTTCATATTAAAATCGAAATCGGTTTTCTTCATGTTAAAATCGAGATCGGCTCTCATCATGTTAAAATCGAAATCGGTTTTCTTCATGTTAAAATCGAGATCGGCTCTCATCATGTTAAAATCGAAATCGGCTTTCTTCATGTTAAAATCGAGATCAGCTTTCTTTATGTTAAAATCGAAACCGGCTTCCTTCGTGATAAAATCGAAACCGGCTTTCTTTGTATTGAAATCAAAATCGGCTTTCATCATGTTAAAATCGAGATCGGCTCTCATCATGTTAAAATCGAAATCGGCTCTCTTCATATTAAAATCGAAATCAGCTTTCGTCATGTTAAAATCGAAATCGGCTCTCTTCATATTAAAATCGAAATCGGCTTTCTTCATGTTAAAATCGAGATCGGCTTTCTTTATGTTAAAATCGAAACCGGCTTCCTTCGTGATAAAATCGAAACCGGCTTTCATTGTATTAAAATCGAAATCGGTTTTCTTGTGTTAAAAATTGAAATCGGCCCCTTTGTGATATCAATGAAACCGGCCCTGAGTACTTGAAATAGAAACCAGCTCTAATTTAAATTTGAAACCGGTCATGTATCTTGGAATTTGGACTCCGTCCTATGAGCTCCGGATTTTTAAAGAAAATCCACTCCGTTCCTTTGAGCTCCGGATTTTAAAGGAAGATCCACTCCGGCCCTTTGAACTCTGGAATTTAAAAGAAAAGCCACTCCGACCTTGAACTCCGAATTATTTATTAAAGACAAGTCACTCCGGATTTCTGTAAAACAAAAGCCCTCCGTCTGTTTAGAGCTCCGTCCAAGTCCTCCGTCTTTTAAAAAGAAAACGGCACTCCGTCCCTGATTAAAGAACTTCCGACTTTTGGAGCATAATGTAATTGTGCTCCGTTCTTCATAAAAAAAAAAAGAACTCCGGTTTTGATTTAAGGAAACGAACTCGGCTTCAGAAATTTAACTCCGGCAATGAACTTAGCTTTTATTTGAGAACTTGACTTACATATTAAAAAGAGCTTCGGAAAATTTAACTTCGGATTTTGCTTTGAGAAAATGAACTTCGGCTTTGATGATATGAACTTCAGTAAAGAACAAGGAAACATATGGATTATGGACAGCAAGTGGAACTCTTCCGACTTTTGAACTATGATATATGGCCAATAAAGAACACGAACCAAGAACCGAATTTCCATTAAACTTGCTGTTAAAGATGGATGAAGGATATTGGAGTGACACTCGAGGATGCCTCCTGGGCCACGGGAGGGGACCTTTTGGTGGCACAAGGACTATGGACTATGGCCTCGTATGCCGGGTTAAAGGCATTACCTCCCGCCCCGGGGAGCATAATGAGGGGATACGGCTTTAGGTTGTGGGGTAGCACACAACCCGTCCTCGATGTTGTCCGCTCCCGTCCGGTCCCTAAAGATTATATGAATGTTTTTGATGAAGACAAGATGAAAAGAATCTGAACCAAGAAGAAACGATATGATGATTTTTATTATGCTATATTATGATCTATAATTTGATTATATGTATGCTTGTGTTTTCTGCATGTGAGTATCCTGCTGGGCTTTGTAAGCTCACTCTTGCAAATTTTCAGATGACAAGCTTATGGAGGACGAGGTTGACTAGAGTCCTATGGTTATGCGGGCTGGAGCAGATTTTTTGTAGTTTTGTTTAAGGAAACTTGTAATTTTTGATTCCGCTGCTTATGAATGTTAGAATGTTTCCGTGACATTTTGGGTTTATGAAATTATTAACCTTTAGAATGCATCTCAGGTTTGAATAAAGATAAGAAAAATTTTTATGCTCATCTATTTATCTTATAATAAATTATATGAATTAGAATTGACAACGGCTTTCGATAGTAATAAAAGTCGGGCCGTTCACAAAAATACTTCTCTAAGAATGCATCCTCAAAAATCTTCCAGGTACTCTCGGCCTCCGATACACCCAATGCTCTTTTCTTTATTTGCCACCAATGGTGCGCCTCACCTTCCAGCGAATAAAACATGAACAGTACTTGATTCTCCTCAAGGCATCTAATCATAGCAAATACCTTCTTCAGTCTCTCTAGCAACATATCTGCCTTAATCGGGTCAGGCTTCCCCAAAAACGCAGGCACTCGCTCCTGAACGAAGTGATCATAAGCAAATAGCCCCAGATTAACAGAAGCTTGAATGGGAGCCGAAGTAGGAACAGGGGCAAGGTGTCGTTGCTGCATGTTCTCAATGATGTTTGTCAGACGCCCCAACAGATTCAGATACTCTACCTCACAATTTCAGCGCGAATCATCCCTTTGCAAACCTCGACATCTGGGCCACATCGTCAACTTAGAAGTCACCACTGAAAAAGAAACAACATCAGGTTGAGCCAAAGGTGAAACCCTCGTTCTACAACGTTACTAGATACACTAACACATGTGCAATTAAAGAAAACGTTCTAAATGAGAGTTCTTAAGTTAACTATCCTAACTTTTCCTACGTTCACTTGTTCGGCCTTAACCCATACTATCCTAGGCTTCCGTATAAATCTAGATCCTAAGGCGCCTCTTCTCTGATACCAACTATGATGGATTAGGTTATTTTTCTTAAGTAACCTCCGTAAATAAAATATAAACTAGTACTCATAAATAATATTATAAATTTCTATAGAAAATTGGGTAGAGTTCCATTTGAAAATCAGACGTTTGTTAAAATGCAAATACTTGAAAATCAACCCTGCACAATATCCACAACAAGAATAACAAAATCTCAATACTCAACACACTACACAGGATCCAATCATCACATCAATAGAGGTGGCACCGACATCATAACTCCAATACAACGCCGGCTAGGAAGGATGTCAACTAGGAACCATGATCATAATCACAATAAGAAAGACCTGTGAAAATATAAAAACAACAATATATAGCGGAAACTAATCCATCGTTCATCCACATTAAACAACATTAATCACCACCAAATGAATCTTATACAGTTTGCAAAAAGGTAGAACAAAATCCCTATTTCATACATATAATCAGCTAAGTCCAAGTCTCAAACCCTGCACGCGATATCAGCTGCCTATTACGCTTCTATGACCTACTCAGTCTCGTCGACATCAATGCGTTCTCATCTAAAAGAGATATAGTAAGAGTGAGCATATAGCCTAACAAATAAAATCATACATCACTAACTACAGGTAGAAAAAAGTAAAAGCAATAATTGGATGGAAAGATATACTCAATATAAAGGGAACATGAGAGGAAAGAGAACATCTGAAATTGTCTAGTTCATGTGTTTACGCTAGTTATGTTTTATGCACTTTCATTATTGCCATTAATCTTTGTGGACCCCGGAGTCAGTAGGTCGTACTAGCCAACGATGTGAGAGAACGAGAAAAAAAATGTGTTCACTACACAATCTAAAACACGGCTACATTTTAGATCTACAGCACTCGACCATCGCTACATTTTAGGCCTGCAGGACTCAACCATTGGATACATTTTAGGCCTGCAGCACTCGACCATCGGCTACATTTTAGGCCTACAGTACTAGACCATCTCAATTCGCTCTATATTCCTCGGGGACCAGGGCAATTTTCGTTCTTTTGCAGTAGTATCCTAGAGCGTACCATGAATATCACCCACCCCTAGGAGCGGCCGGAGTATTCCTTGGATTCTCACCATGATGTATGTAGTAAGCTAAAGGGTACCACCCCTATGAACCATAGTCCTAGTTTCAATATTCATCTTTCCTTGAGGGAGGATCCACCACAATTTCATTACATTCTCTGGATATAAATTATGCATAATTTCTTATCTTTGTGGACTAGGACTAGTATGCCTTATTAGCTAAAGGTGTGGAAGAACGACGAAAGGATCATGATGCCCAATATGATCTAAGGCCGAATGACATACATAACATCCAGTGGAAACCTTTCGCCTTATACAAGGCCAAACACCACGTGGTGAGAGATATACTTATCATCCTGTATATAGGGCCAATAAAACACTTCCTAACCTCCCGCGGTCCCTAGGTAATCCTCGTCCTTCCATAGTAACATTCTAATGCTTGCCAGAGAGTATCACTTGCTACAATATATGGCCAGTATAATCCTTGAGTATCCATTGTAATACTAATGGCATGCCAAGGGATATTACCCTCTGAAACATAAATCCGTAGTCCTAATTTCATAATTTCTCATTTTTTGAGGGAAGGTCCACCAAACTTTTTTTGTAAATTTATCCATCCGGGAGAGCAAATAAATCATATGATAAATTATGAAATTTTCTCCGAATATTTGCATGATTTTTATCTTTCTTTCGGATTTAAGTATTCTCATAACTTTAAGCATATACACAATTTAACATGACACTTTGGAACAATTAGAAAATCCTTACCATATCGGGCTAAACGTGACTTTAGAGCTTCCGGATGATAATTTTTTTACAAATACACATAACGTAATTCCCAAAACTTATAACTGAGCATATATAATTCAATAAGATTAAATACCAATTAAATAAGATTGGATCATGCAAAAGCTCAACTTAATTTCGGGTGGACAGTGCCAGCACATAGGTATGGGCTCTCGGATGCGCCAAACATATCAAAACTTGGAAATCAATCACCTAACCGATAGAAATTTATATTTAAGGTATGGATAAATTATAATTAAAGCCAAATCATGCATTAGACTTGAAATAATATGTTAACCATGGTTCGGGCGCATCTTAGGGTTCCTATAAACGGATTTTCATATAAAACTTTCAAATTGGATATCTAATCGATAAATTAATATATACAAGATATGGATAATGATATTCTAGTCCCAAATTAGGCTAAAGCCTCAATAATCCGTGGGTAAAAGGGTTTGGGCATGGATGAACAGTATCGGCGAGGATTAGGGTTTTAGGATTACACCAAATATCGCGTAAAACTCACAAATTAGACATGAAATCAATATATATACATGCATACATCATGGTAACACGAAATATAAATTTAATCCGGTATCGGAACGAGGATACCTGCTGAAAACGAAACAAAGGTGCAAGAAAACAAAAGATGAGGGTATGGATGCACTTGCCTTAACCCGATCTACTACTTCTCCAACTAGCTCGAGCTTGAAATTGGACTCGGGAACCTCGGTTTTCTCCTCTCTCTCCTCTCCTTCCATCTCTCTCTCTCTACCCGAAACACCCCTTGCTTCTATTTCCCATTTCCCCCCTTCTTCTTATTTTCATTTTCTTACTATATATATATATATATATTCATTTTCTTATATTTTAAAACCCAAATCAATACTCGGGCGATCATGTGGGTGCACTTTGGGTGCCGGCTCAACTAATCCAAATATCCATCAAAATTTTATAATATTTAATTAATTTTTATCACATCCAAATTATCTAAAATAATAATAAATAATGCTAATTAAATCGAATAAAAATTTAAGATATTACAGGTTGAATAATCTAATTGCCACCAGAGTGACTGCCTTTGTCTAATAACACAAGTTGAACGATGTCTCTCATGTCAGTTCTCTAGGGTTGTCTAGTAAAACCATAGCACGATGGGCAACTTGCCAAGTAATAGCCCCCCACATCTTCTAACTTTGTCTTTAACCTATGTAATAAGGTTCGATTTATCACTTTCACTTATCTATTCGTCCACGGATAGATGATAGAAGTATGTATTAACATGCTTTCCAAACTTGCATAGTATTTGGCGAACCTTTTTCTGGTGAATTGGGTTATGTAATTGGTCACTATGACCTCTAAAATTCTAAATCCATAAATAATGTTCTGTTGGATAAACGTGATTGTATTTTGGTTGGTGATTCTTGCAACTCGAGAGACCTCCACCCATTTCGTGAAGTTGTTTATTGCGAGTATAATGAATTTTTTTTGTCTTACTATAATAGGTAATGGGCTTAATATGTCAATCTCTCATTATACAAACGGCCAGGGCAATTGTAGGGTTTAGAGTTTGGTGTGTGGTTGATGAGGGACATTATCGTGGATTTGACAATTTTTATATTTTTTATGAATTTCATAGTGTCTCTATTTATCGTGGGCTAATAGTAACCCTACTACATGATTTTGATCACTAGGTTTTTACCTCCTATATATAACCCACAGATTCCAAGATATACTTCACTCAGTGTGTAGTCAACTTTGGTTGGTGTCAAACACTGTATATAAGAGATGGAGTACCCAATTCCATACAATTTTCTATTTATGAGGGTGAACCTTCCCATTGTCCTTTTTATGTGTCCGGCTTCTTTTGGGTTTTTAAGCAGAAAACCTTCTTCAAGATATCTTTTGTATGGAATCATTTAGGTATTATTGTCTTAGATCTAGAATATCTCTTCTGGGACCTCTACTCTTGGGATCACAAGAACTTCTCTAATCTCTCTAACATATTGCTCAGGGTTCCCATGTATAGTTGTTTTTGCCAGTTGATCTACCTTTTAGTTGTTGTGAGATGTCGGGTCTAAAAATATAATAAATATGAGGTAATCAGCATAATAATAATTAATACTAGATCTCTCAAACGAAAAGTATGCGTATCAGAAGAAAATTTAGAAAAATATCTCGGGGTTCTGCTGCTGAAGAGCTGCCAGCAAGGCTGCACCTGCTGTGCGCTCGAGCCTGGGCTTGAGCGCAAAAAACAGTAGCACCCCGCTCGCTACGCTCCTCTGCGCGCTCGAGTGCGAGCTGTCAGTGAGGCTGCGCTCGCTGCTCGTTCGTCGGGAGTTCGAGCACCCGACGATTATAAACGCATGACCTGCTTCCCAAATTTCATTTCCCACGCAACCAAACCCTTTTAGAGAGAGAGAGCACTATTTTTAGAGAGAGGAAGGAGGAGATTGAGGCCGTGGAGTCCGAATCCGTCCGAGAGCTAGTTATAAAAGTGGTAGAACGCATCGAAGCAAGTGTTCTCATACTCACTAACTTTTCTCTTTCGATACTTTTCATTTATTATTGGGTATTTTTATTTCAATACCCATCCAAATCATGAAAAATATGTTACCCGTGCCTTGAAACCAAGGATTATGTAATTTATTGACCAATTTGCTCACTGATTCGTTCGGTGGAGTTCCACCAAAACCCTAACCCACGTGAAATTGGGGGTTTTCCGTTTTTCTTCCGTATTTTGTTAAACTGACCTCAAAATGTGAATCACTACATCCCAAAAGTGTATACATGTTGGCCGTACGATCGATCTCGCACATTTCGACCCGTTTGTGGTGTCCGAGCCCTCTAAAAGTGCAATGTTACTGTTCATCTGAAATATAAGTGCATGCTTCCACTTTCGTATTATGTTGAATTGACCCCAAAATATAAATTACCACGTACCAAATGTGCATATATATCGACCCGACGATCGATCTCGCACGTTTTGACCCGTTCGCGGCATTCGAGCCCTCTAATAGTGGCCTGACACTGTTCACCCAAAAAAGGAATGTAAACTTGTATACTTTACCTCTATTTAATTGAGATGGAACTTATGATTAAATATTCGTGTTAAATTACAAGCCCTGAAAATATATATTTGTGCACCAGAAGTAAGGAAATTCGTCTCGAAGGCTTCTAAGGTGGTATTTGACCATCGGATGTAAGGAATTCCAAACTCTATTGTGAGCTTGAATTGAATTCATAAAAAGTTTAAATTTCAAAGAAAGAAAGGAACCAAGTGAATAAATAGAAGAAAATCCACAAAGCACGATATATATTGTTAGATGATGGGTTCATTTGGATGTATTTGGTTTGTTGTACAGGAAATTTGTACAGGTTTTGTATTAACTTGACGGATGTATTATAGACGAAACTCTACCGAATTTTTGACAGAAAATATAAATCGTCACAGTTGATATCAGAGAAAAAAAAGATACCTTAGATCTAATTTGAATCTTATGCAGAAGTTTAAATTAGATTAAGATTGATTGAATAAGTAGATGAAGGTGTAGGATGATTAAGTTAGACCGAATAGTCCTATTTATCCTAGGCTAGTGCTTAGTTAGGATTGGTAATTAGATTCGTTTATCTAGCTTAAATTATCCTAATTAAGTGTCCTAAGAGCAAGCTGACCTAAGTGGTCCCTATTTCAGAAAGAATGTTAGCATTAGCTCCTAGATGAAGAGCATCTTGTGGTGGCCGACCACATGGTCGAGAGGACGAGTTATAGGGTGAAGCCTTGAGGTTTAGATTTGATCGATGCCGAGCTAATATTCGAGTGCATCAATATCGGTTCGAGGCATATTTTAATTGATTTTGGTTTGACGTTTAGATTTGATCAGCTCTGAGTTGAGGTCCCCGGGTTAGTAATTTGCTAAGAAGGAATGCCTGATTGATGATCAAATATGATTGATAAGGTGAGATTGATGGCTCGATGTCAGTATAACTTAGAGTCAATTCGAATATGACAAATCTAAGGATGTCGATTTAGTGATACTTAAGTGCCTAAACTTTTGGGTGGCTCGAATCCTATATAGAAGTTAAGAAATGGATCCTGAGAATTAAGATGATATTACAGTCATCTAATGTTCGAAAGAAGATAAAGCAGTATTGCCCCATGTAAGATAGGAGGTTAAGTCGACCTTGGGTGGTTGACGTGAAAAGAATCATAGGCCTCAAGGATAAAGAGATATCATCAGATAGGTTAATGGATGTTCTATGGATGAATATTTTATTTCCATTAAATTTTTTAGAGCATGTTTTAAGTGTGGATAGTACGACCCCATGACTAGGGATTGCCCTTATTCCATGGGTCAGACAGTTAAAGAGCCTAGTACCTTAAATCGAGGCTTCGCGGTGTGGCACAAAGTATAGAAGTGTCATCCATCATGGCTGTGAGGCCCCAGGACCGAAAATATGATAATTGGGAATAATTAAAATGATGATAATCATTAAGAGGCCAAGCAAGCATTGAAAAATGAGGGTTGAAAGTAAAAAGGTTGGAAAATATCCGAGTTCAGCAAGCAGCAAGGTTGCACATGCCGTGAGCTCGAGGTGCACAACGAGCGCAAAATACAGTACCTACCCCCTCACTGCACACTCGCTAGGCGCCCAAGGTGGGCGCTTGCAAAAAGTGGCACGCTCGCCGTGCGCTCGAGCATTGTCCTGATTTTTCCCTGCGTTCTGATTCCATTTTTGTTATAAATAGAAGGGGAAAAGGGTGAAAAAGGGAGCAGCTGAGGCACAAACGAAGAAGAGGAAGAAGAGAAGAGGAAAAAGAGAAAATCACTCATTCCGATCAACTCCGAGTAAAAATAATGGTAGATCGGGCTCAGACAAGTATACTTCAGACGTTGTTTTTCATTTTTGCCGCTTTCTCTTGTTTCAAAATTAATGAAAATACTTTAAAACTTTATTGTTACATGTTTAAAGTAAATGAAGCATGTTTTCCTCGATTGTTCGGTTTGATTTTGTGTTTACCTATGTGTATTGTAAGATTTGACTTTGATTTCATGAACAAGCATGTAATTAGTGTTCGATTTGGTTCCGGAAGCATGTGATGAAACCCTAACTTCACAATATTAGGGAGTTTTGGTTAAATTGCATGATTTAGCATATGTGTATGGATTTATGGCGCTAATTTCAGGAATAAACACATGTTTGATGATCGATTTGAGTCCGGAAGTTTTGGCGAAGCCCTAAGTATGAAAATGAAGGGGTTTTAATGATTTTTAACCGTACCTCTTGTTATATAAAAGTTAATTGGCACTGAAATGAAGCTCTTAGTATAATTTGTTTTTGAAAATTCTACACAAACTTATATCAATAAATTTCCATGCACTTCTGAAGTAAAACTGAAGGGTTTTTAGACTGTTACTGCATGTTCTGAAGTTAACTGAAGGGAAATTGTGAAACTCTGATTACAAAAGAAGACTTTCAGTTAAGAAGTTATTCCTGATACTATTATTTAGGACCCAGGACTGATTACAGTCAGGTTAGGTTCTCCGGCATGTCTTAAAACATTACGGTGGTGATCGAGGATAACTCTGTCCATGGAGTTATATGCGGTTCACCCTTCCTCAGGGCCTTACAGTCAAGAGGAAAGTTTCTATTTCTAGCCTACCTTCTGGAGGCACACCTGTACTGATCCCTTGGGACAGGATTTTCTGTCACTATTTATAGCCTTGGATTGTGAGGAGATGTACACAATCTATCCTCGATCATTCGCCCCCTTAATTAGTAGGGTATACTGCCAGGGTCTATTACCGCTCTGTTTTGTTACTGCTCTGTTCTATACCACCGTTACTATTCTGTACTACTATTTTGTACCAAACATCGTTTGCATCGATATAAAAGAGAAGTTTCACTCTACTTTCTCGATTCTTTTGAATTATAGTGATTACCGATTTCTAATTTCGATTTCGATTTCTGAGTTTAATATCACAAATTATACTTTCTCTACTTTTTATATTATTTTTCGTTTAACCGTTTTGTTTTTATATAGTTTCATGACTGCCATTACGCATAACTACTTTCTTGCATAAATCGCATGTATCTTGTTGGGTTGCGCTCACTGTTTTATTATTTTTTTTCCTCCAGATTAGACTATAGAACTAGTGCCTCGACGAGAAAGAGTGACCGAAAGCATCTTCTCAAGGCTTTGAGGACTTGACATTTTGGAACTATTTTAGAAGGATCGGTTGGATGTAAAGACTTATTTGGATATGTAATTTTGTATATAAATTTTATGCTTGTAGACCTTTATGTATATATGGGTTTTGTATAGAAATGCATGTGATGATAAAAGGAAAACTATTCTTCTACAGGTTAATAGTTCTACTTCTGCTCTACACTTCTAGATATTCTGTACAAGTTCTGGATGGCATCTTGTTTATGAACTGTTAGTGTAGTAGATGGTTTGATAGATTAATGCCATAGAATGTATCTCTGATCCTGTGTACGCATGATGTAAGAAGAATTGTGGTATAAATTGATAGTTGTGTGCTTGTACTGGTTGGTTATACAGGTTCTGTACAGGTTGTACTTTTGGATTTTCATCCAATTATAAAGGAGACTCTGTCGAAATTTCTGTAGAAGTCATACCTTATATTTTGGTCGTAAAATCCTG
The DNA here is from genome assembly GCA_033239525.1 of Nepenthes gracilis. Classification (NCBI taxonomy): domain Eukaryota; kingdom Viridiplantae; phylum Streptophyta; class Magnoliopsida; order Caryophyllales; family Nepenthaceae; genus Nepenthes; species Nepenthes gracilis. The sequence continues at coordinate 1,375,715 of BSYO01000023.1, forward strand.
TTTCGGTCTTAACGGAAGTTTTTGAGGAAAAAAAATCCGTTCCATCACAATTGGTATCAGAGAGTTGAGATGCCTTAGGAATTGATTGACCGAAAAGCGGATGCATATGTTTGAATCTCTGTACTGAATTCCTGTAGGATTAGGTTAAGAAAGTTAAGGCAACTAGAACTCTTAAGAGATTGGTTCTTAGGCTAGGTTTAAATTTTCTTAAACTGTCGAATATTTCTTTTTCCATCTAGCCTACCTTCTAGAGGCACACCTGTATCCCTTGGGACGGAACTTTCTATCACTATTTATAGCCTTGGATTGTGAGGAGATGTACACAATCTATCCTCGATCATTCGCCCCCTTAATTAGTAGGGTATACTGCCAGGGTCTATTACCGCTCTGTTTTGTTACTGCTCTGTTCTATACCACCGTTACTATTCTGTACTACTATTTTGTACCGATTACTGTTCTGTACTGATATAAAAGAGAAGTTTCTGACTCTACTTTCTGATTCTGCTTTTTGAATTATAGTGATTACTGATTTCTAATTTCTGATTTCTGATTTCTGAGTTTAATATCGTCAAATTATACTTTCTCTACTTTTTATATTATTTTTCGTTTAACCGTTTTGTTTTTACATAGTTTCATGACTGTTCTGCATAACTACTTTACTGCATAACTGCATGTATCTTGTTGGGTTGCGGCTCACTGTTTTATTATTTTTTTTCCTCCAGATTAGACTATAGAACTAGTGCCTGACGAGAAAGAGTGACCGAAAGCATCTTCTGAAGGCTTTTGAGGACTTGAAGCATTTTGGAACTATTTTGGAAGGATCAGTTGGATGTAAAGACTTGACTGGATATGTAATTTTGTATATAAATTTTATGCTTGTAGACCTTTATGTATATATGGGTTTTGTATAGAAATGCATGTGATGATAAAAGGAAAACTATTCTTCTACAGGTTAATAGTTCTACTTCTGCTCTACACTTCTAGATATTCTGTACAAGTTCTAGATGGCATCTTGTTTATGAACTGTTAGTGTAGTAGATGGTTTGATAGATTAATGCCATAGAATGTATCTGTGATCCTGTGCATGCATGTTGTAAGAAGAATTGTGGTATAAATTGATAGTTGTGTGCTTGTACTGCTTGGTTATACAGGTTCTGTACAGGTTGTACTTTTGGATTTTCATCCAATTATAAACGAGACTCTGTCGAAATTTCTGTAGAAGTCATACCTTATATTTTGGTCGTAAAATCTTGTTTCGATCTTAACGGAAGTTTTTGAGGAAAAAAAATCCGTTCCGTCACAATTGGTATCAGAGAGTTGAGATGCCTTAGGAATTGATTGACCGAAAAGCGAATGCATATGTTTGAATCTCTGTACTGAATTCCTGTAGGATTAGGTTAAGAAAGTTAAGGCAACTAGAACTCTTAAGAGATTGGTTCTTAGGCTAGGTTTAAATTTTCTTAAACTGTCGAATATTTCTTTTTCCATCTAGCCTACCTTCTAGAGGCACACCTGTATCCCTTGGGACGGAACTTTCTATCACTATTTATAGCCTTGGATTGTGAGGAGATGTACACAATCTATCCTCGATCATTCGCCCCCTCAATTAGTAGGGTATACTGCCAGGGTCTATTACCGCTCTGTTTTGTTACTGCTCTGTTCTATACCACCGTTACTATTCTGTACTACTATTTTGTACCGATTACTGTTCTGTACTGATATAAAAGAGAAGTTTCTGACTCTACTTTCTGATTCTGCTTTTTGAATTATAGTGATTACTGATTTCTAATTTCTGATTTCTGATTTCTGAGTTTAATATCGTCAAATTATACTTTCTCTATTTTTTATATTATTTTCCGTTTAACCGTTTTGTTTTTACATAGTTTCATGACTGTTCTGCATAACTACTTTACTGCATAACTGTATGTACCTTGTTGGGTTGCGGCTCACTGTTTTATTATTTTTTTCCCTCCAGATTAGACTATAGAACTAGTGCCTGACGAGAAAGAGTGACCGAAAGCATCTTCTGAAGGCTTTTGAGGACTTGAAGCATTTTGGAACTATTTTGGAAGGATCGGTTGGATGTAAAGACTTATTTGGATATGTAATTTTGTATATAAATTTTATGCTTGTAGACCTTTATGTATATATGGGTTTTGTATAGAAATGCATGTGATGATAAAAGGAAAACTATTCTTCTACGGGTTAATAGTTCTACTCATTACACTTCTAGATATTCTGTACAAGTTCTAGATGGCATCTTGTTTATGAACTGTTAGTGTAGTAGATAGTTTGATAGATTAATGCCATAGAATGTATCTGTGATCCTGTGCATGCATGTTGTAAGAAGAATTGTGGTATAAATTGATAGTTGTGTGCTTGTCTTTGCTTGGTTATACGTGCTTAGACAGTTGTACTTTTGGATTTTCATCCAATTATAAACGAGACTCTGTCGAAATTTCTGTAGAAGTCATACCTTATATTTTGGTCGTAAAATCTTGTTTCGATCTTAACGGAAGTTTTTGAGGAAAAAAAATCCGTTCCGTCACAATTGGTATCAGAGAGTTGAGATGCCTTAGGAATTGATTGACCGAAAAGCGAATGCATATGTTTGAATCTCTGTACTGAATTCCTGTAGGATTAGGTTAAGAAAGTTAAGGCAACTAGAACTCTTAAGAGATTGGTTCTTAGGCTAGGTTTAAATTTTCTTAAACTGTTGAATATTTCTTTTTCCTTCTAGCCTACCTTCTAGAGGCACACCTGTACTGATCCCTTGGGACGGAATTTTCTGTCACTATTTATAGCCTTGGATTGTGAGGAGATGTACATAATCTATCCTCGATCATTCGCCCCCTCAATTAGTAGGGTATCGCAGGGTCAATGCTATCACTCCGTTTTGTTACCGCTTTCTGTTCTATACCACCGTTACTATTCTGTACTACTATTCTGTACCGATTACTATTCTGTACTGATATAAAAGAGAAGTTTCTGACTCTACTTTCTGATTCTGCTTTTTGAATTATACTGATTTCCAATTTTTGATTTCTGATTTCTGAGTTTAATATCGTCAAATTATACTTTCTCTATTTTCTAGATTATTTTCCGTTTAACCGTTTTGTTTCAACATAGTTTCATGACTGTTCTGCATAACTACTTTTCTGCATAACTGCATGTACCTTGTTGGGTTACGGCTCACTATTTAATTATTTTTCCCCTCCAGATTAGACTATAGAACTAGTGTCTGATGAGAAAGAGTGACCGAAAGCATCTTCTGAAGGCTTTTGAGGATTTGAAGCATTTTGAAACTATTTTGGAAGGATCAGTTGGATGTAAAGACTTGACTGGATATGTGATTTTGTATATAAATTTTATGGTTGTGGACATTTATGTATATATGGGTTTTGTATAGAAATGCATGTGATGTATGTGATGATAAAAGGAAAACTATGCTTCTACAGGTTAATAGTTCTACTTCTGCTCTATACTTCTAGATGTTCTGTACAAGTCCTACATGGCATCTTGTTTATGAACTATTAGTGTAGTAGATAGTTTAATAGATTAATGCTATGGACTGCATCTGTGATCCTGTGTACGCGTGTTGTAGGTAGAATTGTTGTATAAATTGATAGTTGTGTACTTGTACTGGTTGGTTATACAGGTTGTACTTTTAGATTTTCATCCAATTATAAAAGGGACTCTTTCGAAATTTCTATAGAAGTCATACCTTATATTTTGGTCGTAAAATCCTGTTTCGGTCTTAATGGAAGTTTCTGAGGAAAAAAAATCCGTTCCGTCACAATTGGTATCAGAGAGTTGAGATGTCTTAGGAATTGATTGACCGAAAAGCGGATACATATGTTTGAATCTCTGTACTGAATTCCTGTAGAATTAGGTTGAGAAAGTTAAGGCAACTAGAACTCTTAAGAGATTGGTTCTTAGGCTAGGTTTAAATTTTCTTAAACTGTTGAATATTTCTTTTTCCTTCCACTGAATTCTTATCCTTATAACATTATGTTTAACTTGATTATAGGATAGCTAGTAGAAGGGGTACAAGAAATGATCGTGTGGTACTAGTACACCCTATGATAGAAAGGTTGCTTATATTGATCTATTGGAATGGATGACCAATGTAGTAGAATTTATCGAGCGGAAATACATGGCTCCGGTTCCTGCACCCGAGCCAGCTCCGCTACTTCTTGCTCCTACGACTTATGGACAGATTCACAGCAGAGCGAGCACCGGGCTTCCTAGAAAAGCCTGATCTGGCAGAAGCGGATGTGTGGTTAAAGACGATGAAGAAGATATTCACTGTGATTGGGTGTACCGATTGAGAGAAGGTCACCTTCACGGTGTATAAACTGGAGGGTGAAGCTGATAGTTGGTGGAGCATGCAGAAGAGGGTGATGGGAGTGCCCAATGATGTCATTACTTAGGAGATGTTTGAGGATGCATTTATAGAGAAATACTTCCCATTCAGCCTCTGAGATCAGAAAGAGTAAGAGTTTATAAGGTTAAAACAAGGAAATATGACGGTGAAGGAGTACGACGTCAGATTCACTGAATTATCCCGTTTTGTGCCCTTCTACATAGATGATGAGCAGAGAAAGGCAAAGAAGTTTCAACAAGTGTTACGGGAAGACATTAGGAAGTCGCTATCGATTCTAAAACTCCAGACTTATGTTGAAATTTTGGATAGGGCAGTGATCTATGAGAAAGAAGTGGAGACGGAGAGATTTTATGCAAAGAGGATCACTAGCCGGGCGGGAGTTAGTACCGAATCTACTGTGGGATCTTCTGGACTGTCCAAGAGGACTATGACAGCTGACAAAGGAAAGGGTGTTGTACCGGCTCAGTCAGTGACCAGTTCTAGAGTGTCAGCTGAAAATTGTACCTTTAGTGGGAGGAGACATCCGGGGCAAGCATGTCGTAAGATATCGGGAGCATATTTCAGATGTAGACAGTAGGGCCACCAGATCAAGGACTGTCCACTATCTCCGAGGTTAGAAGGAAAGAAGCCTATTGTCTCAGCAAAGGCCTTCACAGTGACTGCTCAAGATCCGGAGGCATCTTCGAATGTCATGGAAGGTACTCTTTCTATTTGTGGAGTTTCTGCATCTATATTGTTTGACTCGGGATCTACCCACTCCTTTATTTCTTCGCGATTTACATGTTGCATTGTATCTACCCCGTGTATTTTGGATTGTGAATTGTCTGTATGTTCTCCCACTGGATCCCCTGTGATCACGGATGTTATGTATCCTAGATGTATAGTTGAGGTGAATTGGAAATATTTGGTTGCAGATTTGGTGTTATTGAACATGGGAGATTTTGATGTGATTTTAGGGATGGACTGGCTGGCCAAATATCATGTCAGTTTGACTGTTTTATGAAGAGGGTTTGTTTTAATATTCCTAAAATGAAACCTTTTTTCTTTCAGGGTATTAAGAAAAAGGGGGTGCCTATATTAATCTCTACTTTACATGCCAAACATTTGATAAAAAGTGGATGTAAAACTTACTTGGCATCTGCCTGCACTATTGAGAGTCATAGTGTGCCGGCTAAGGACCTCCTGGTTGTCTGTGATTTTGAGGATGTATTTCCAGAAGAGTTACTTGGATTGCCTCCACACCAAAAACTTGAGTTTGAAGTTGCTATTGTTCCTAGTATTAGTCCAGTTTCTAAGGCCCCTTATCGTATGGCTCCGGCTGAATTAAAGAAGTTAAAATTGCAATTACAGGAGTTGTTAGACAAAAGCTTTATCAGATTGAGTGTATCTCATTGGGGTGCACCGGTATTGTTCGTAGGGAAGAAAGATGGGTCATTGCGGTTGTATGTTGATTATCGTGAGTTAAATAAAATCACAATGAAAAATAAATACCCCCTACCGCATATTGATGATTTATTTGATCAGTTGCAAGGATCTCGGGTGTTCTCAAAAATCAATTTGAGGTCCAGTTATTATCAATTGAGGATTAAGCCGGAAGATGTGGCTAAGACTACTTTTAGGACACGTTATGGTCATTATGAGTTCCTTGTTATGCCTTTTTGCCTTACGAATACTCCAACTGTTTTTATGGATCTGATGAATAGGGTGTTCAGGCTGTACTTGGATAAATTTCTAGTGGTGTTCATTGATGATATCCTGATTTATTCAAAGGATTATGAGAAACACAAGATTCATTTGAGAATAGTACTTCAAGTGCTCCGAGAGGAAAAATTATATGCTAAGCTGAGTAAATATGAATTTTGGATTGAGAGGGTGATATTTTTGGGGTATGTAATTTCTGATGGTGGTATTTCTGTGGATCCAATAAAAGTAGAGGCTATTACAAATTAGAGCAGGCCGGCTTCTGTGACTGAGGTTAGGAGCTTTCTGGGCATGGCGGGATACTACAGGCATTTTGTAGAGGATTTCTCACAGATTGCTATGCCTCTAACTCAATTACTGAAGAAGGAGGATAAGTTTGTGTGGACTAAAGAGTGTAATCTGAGCTTCCAGGAGCTAAAGAATCATTTGACTACCGCCCCAGTGTTGATTATTCCAAAGGATTTAGGAGGCTTTGAGGTGTACTACGACGTCTCTAAGACGGGTCTCAGATGTGTATTGATGCAGCACGGTAAAATTATAGCTTATGGATCTAGGCAACTAAAACTGCATGAGAAAAACTATCCTACTCATGATCTAGAGCTTGCTACTGTTGTTTTTGCCTTGAAGATTTGGAGACATTATTTGTATGGTGAAAAGTTCCTTGTGTACTCTGATCAAAAAGTTTGAAGTACTTATTTATCTAAAATGAACTTAACATGAGGCAAAGAAGATGACTTGATTTCTTAAAGGATTATGACTATGAGATACAATATAAGTCAGGGAAGGCCAACGTAGTTGTGGATGCATTAAATCACCGATCAGGGTATGTGGCGCACTTGCAGTTCAAACAGATAAAAATATTGGATTACCTGAAACAATGTGACATCCAATGTTATGCTAAAGGTGATAGAATGCTCCTGTCGTATCTTCAGAACCAACCGGAAGTAGTTAGCGAGATTAAAGAGAAGCAAGTGAATGATCCATTCCTTATGGATGTTGTAAATGATCTGAATAAAGAATCTCGAGCTGATTTTAACGTCCGAACTGATAGAGTGTTGAGGTTTAGAGACCGATTATGCGTACCGGATGATAGAGAATTGAAGGAGACGATTTTGAAGGAGACTCACCGGTCCCGGTATATGATTCACCTCGGGACGAATAAAATATATTAGGATCTAAAAAAAATCTTCTGGTGAAGGAACATGAAGAGAGATATCATGGCTTATGTGGAGAAATGCCTGGTATATTAGCAACTAAAAGCTGAAAGGAGGAAGCTTTCTAGATTATTACAGCCTATGCCAATCCCGAGCTGGAAATGGGAAGATATTGCTATGGACTTTGTATTGGGTTTATCAAGAACTCCTAGGAATCATGACGCCATTTGGGTTATAGTTGATCGGCTAACAAAATCAGCCCACTTTTTGGCGATCAGGACGACCTATTCGCGTGATAGGTTCGCTCAGTTATATGTGAACGAGATCGTGAGGCTTCATGGAGTTCCTACCTCCATTGTATTTGATAGAGATCCACGTTTTGTCTCGAGGTTTTGGGAGAGCTTGCATAAGGAGTTGGGGACAGAGTTGAAATTCAGCACTGCGTATCACCCCCAAATTGATGGCCAATTAATTACTTGCTAATTGATTTGAATATAGAACATTATTTCTGTAATTTTTTTTTATTTTTTATTTATAAAATTTACTTACTTACAAAAAAAACTGATGGCTAATCTGAGCGTACCATTCAGATTCTTGAGGATATGTTAAGAGCCTCTATTTTAGAGATGAAAGGAACTTGGGACACTTATCTGGCACTAGTTGAATTTGCTTATAATAACAGCTATAAGGCTAGCATCGGCATGGCACCTTTTGAGGCATTGTATGGAAGAAAAATGTAAGTCACCGATTTACTGGGGGGAGACTAGAGATAAAAGGATTTTAGGCCTAGAGATTGTGAAGGAAATAGTAGAGAAGATTAAAATAATCCATGATAACCTGAAGATTGTTCAAAGCAGACAGAAAAGCTATATAGATAGGATGAGGATAGAATAGAGCTTTGAAGTAGGAGATCTTGTATTTCTAAATGTCTCACCGTCCAAGGGCACGTTCTGGTTTGGAGTAAAGGGGAAACTGAAGCCACAGTTCATTGGTCCTTTTGAGATTCTGGAAAGGATCGGGGAGGTAGCCTATAGGTTAGCGTTACTACCTAATCTGACGGGCGTACATAATGTATTTCATGTATCGATACTTCGGAAGTATGTCCACACGTGATTGGCTACGGATCCTTGGCTATCGACAAGGATTTGTCCTACATCGAAGAACTACTGCAAATTCTGGATTGAAAGGATCAGAATTTGAGTACGAAAACCATTCCCCTGGTGAAGACACTTTGGAGAAATCATTCAGCGGAGGAGGCCACTTGGGAGCGCGAAGAGAAAATCCAAAGCAAATATCCCCACTTGTTTTCTTGAGGTATGTAACTTTGTTTAATTTCGGGAACGAAATTTCCTTAAGTGAGGGAGAGTGTGAGGCCCTGGGACCGAAAACATGATAATTGGGAATAATTAAAACAATGATAATCATTAAGAGGGCAAGCATGCATTAAAAAATGAGGGTTAAAAGTAAAAAGGTTAGAAAATACCCGAGTTCAGCAAGCAGTAGGGTTGTGCCTGCCGTGCGCTCAAGGCGCAACAGTGAGCATAAAATCCAATACCTGACTGCTCGCTGCATGCCAAGCGCGCTCGAGCGATCCCCTGGCAGAAATCTCGCTCTCATCGCACGCTCACTGGGTGCCCGAGGCGGGCGCTGGCAGAATGTAGCACGCTCACCGTGCGCTCGCCACGGGCTCGAGAGCAGTCCCGATTTTTGCCTGTGTTCTGATTTTGTTTTTATTATAAATAGAAGGGGAAAAATGTGAAAGAGAAAGCAGCTGAGGCACGAATGAAGAAAAGGAAGAAGAGAAGAAAAAGAGGAAATCACTCATTCCGATCCATTCCGGGTAAAAATAACGGTAGATCGGGTTTAGACAAGTGTACTTTGGACGTTGTTTTTCATTTTTACTGCCTTCTCTGGTTTCAAAATTGATGAAAATACTCTAAAACTTTATTGTTGCATGTTTAAAGTAAATAAAGCATGTTTCCCTCGATTGTTCGGTTAGATTTTGTGTTTACCCGTATGTATTGTGAGATTTGGCTTCGATTTCATGAACAAGCAAGTAATTAGTGTTCGATTTGATTTCGGAAGCATGTGATGAAACCCTAACTCGAAAATATTAGGGATTTTTTGTTAAATTGCATGATTTAGTATATGTGTATGGATTTATGGCATTGATTTCGTGAATGAACACATGTTTGGTGATCGATTTGAGTCTGGAAGTTTTGGCAAAGCCCTAGGTACGAAAATGAATGGGTTTTAATGATTTTTAACCATAGCTCTTGTTATATAAAAGTTAATTGGCACTGAAATGAAGCTCTTAGTATAATTTATTTTTGAAAATTTTATACAGACTTATATCGATAAATTTGCATGCACTTCTGAAGTAAAACTGAATGATTCTTAGACCGTTACTGTATATTCTGAACATTCTAAAGTTAACTAAAGGAAAATTGTGAAACTCTGATTATGAAAGAAGGTTTTCAGTTAAAAAGTTATTCCTGATACTGTTATTTAGGACCCAGACTGATTGCAGTTAGATTAGGTTCTCCGGCATGCCTTAAAACTTTACGGTGGTGATCGAGGATAATACTGTCCATTGAGTTATATATGGTCCGCCCTTCCTCGGGGCGTTACAGTTAGGAGGAAAGTTTCTATTTCTAGCCTACCTTCGGGAGGCACACCTGTACTGATCCCTTGGGACGGGATTTTCTATCACTGTTTATAGCCTGGATTGTGAAGAGATGTACACAATCTATCCTCGACCATTCACCCCCTCAGCTAGTAGGGTATACTAGCAGGGTCTATTACAGCTCTATTCTGTTACTACTCTGTTCTGTACCGTCGTTACTGTTCTGTAATGATATAAAAGAGAAGTTTCTGACTCTACTTTCTGATTCTACTTTCTGAATTATACTGATTTCTGATTTCTGAGTTTAATATCGTCAAATTATACTTTCTCTATTTTCTAGGTTATATTCCATTTAACCGTTTTGTTTCTACATAGTTTCACAACTGTTATGCATAACTGCTTTACTGCATAACTACATGTACCTTGTTGGGCCCCGGCTCACTGTTTTATTATTTTTTTCCTCTAGATGAGACTGTAGAATTAGTGCCTGACAAGAAAGAGTGACTGAAAGCATCTTCTGAAGGCTTTTGAGGACCTGAAGCATTTCAGAGCTATTTTGGAAGGATCAATTGGATGTAAAGACTTGACTGAATATGTGATTTTGTATATGAATTTTATGCCTATGGACATTTATGTATATATGAGTTTTGTATAGAAATGCATGAGATATATGTAATGGTAAAAGGAAAACTATACTTTTGCAGGTTAATAGTTCTACTTCCGCTCTATACTTCTGGATATTCTGTATAGGTCGTAAATGGCATCTCGTATATAAACTATTAGTATAGTAGATGGTTTGATAGATTAATGCCATGGATGGCATCTGTGATCCTGTGTACGCATGTTATAGGAAGAATTATGGTATAAATTGATAGTTGGTGCTTGTACTGGTTGGTTATACAGGTTCTGTACAGGTTGTACTTTTGAATTTTTATCCAGTTATAAAGGAGACTCTGCCGAAATTTCTGTAGAATTCATACCTTATATTTTGGTTCTAAAATCCTGTTTCTGTCTTGATAGAAGTTTCCGAGAAAAAAAAATCCGTTCTGTCACAATAGTGATAGGTAAGGTTCCCAAATCTTGATTTGGAATCCAGAATGTGCTATTTTGGAATCCAGAATCTATATTTTATTGGTGTTTCCTAAGCTTATTCGTTTATTTGAGGATCGTAGACCTTATATTAGTTGTACCGAGGTCTAAAACATTTTCTTGGGACTATAGATATGGTTGGTTGGGATAAACTGATTGCTTTGTAACGCTAAGGCTCAATATAATATTGAGGATGTCCTGATTGGTAAGTTGCCATGTAAGCTTGAATTGTGGCGGTAGGATATGATACTGGCCATCGAGTTGTGAAATTTTGAATATAAAGTATAATTGATGGAGTGGCAACAATCTAGTGTCATTTTGCCTACAAGTCACCTAAGGAACATAAATTCCAAGTTTAGTTAGCATGTAAGACCATGCTTGGGCATTGTTTTGTGGTCACTAAGGAGATTGGGTTATGTAAGTATTTGAGGATAGTTCTTAGAGGACAGGATTTGCCGAATTATCTCCTGATCGTTAAATTGATGGTTGTTGTGAAGTTGTACCAGGATTGGCACCAAATTTTGAGAACCCTATATTGAATCAATGAGGCATCAACTGAGTATTTTTTTTGTGAGGCGCTTCAGTGCGCTTAGCCTCATTGATGAATTCTTAGAATAAATAGGGTGTGAGAACCCTATTTGAGGGACGTATCATGGATTTCGAAAGACGGTTAGCCGTGTGCTCAATTATGAAAGGAATGTAAGTTTGATTTAGAAAAAGTGTTATGTTGGGCATGTAGTTTCCTTGATAGCATGAATATGATTCTTTAGAGTTTGGAGCGATGGTCAATTTAAAAAAGATTGATTGATGCCTTGAAGGTGTGTGACTTTCTTGGGTCTAACTGAACCGGAAATGATAATATGAAAAGTATTTCTCAAAGAATGCAGCACCGTGTGGCGTTTGGGCTTAGAAGTGATCGGTATTAGTTGGAATGAGACATGTGACGGTTGTTTTCAAGGAAATAAGGATTAATTGTGACGGACCGGGTTATTTTTCTTAAATAACCTCCTTCAATAATAATATAAACTAATACCCATAATTTAATATTATGGATTCTGCATAAATTTTTGCAAATTTTCTTCTACAACTGGATGAAAACGAAAAATACAACCGGATAGTTTGAACCTGTACAAACATACAAATATCCACACTTCAATATTTTTATCACCACAACATATACACAAGATCCATATTGCCATGTCATCCATGGCTCTAACATAGTATTCCAAACTACTATATTGGATCTAAAGAGATGCCATCTAGGTCTAAACAAAATCCAAAACATCCAAATGAATGTGAAAACATAACTAAATCTAGAAACCTGTGGAAGCATAACAAATAACCATAAAATAAAAACCAGCCACAATATACACACCACACTAACCTAACTCGACTATTTACATTCTATTATATTAGATGTGTCCAAATCTTTAAGCCTTTAACATCCAACTAATCTCCTCAAATAAGTCTCTCTTTACTCTAACTAATTAGGCGCTAGCTTAATGCTCTCATCTGAAAGAAGAAACAATAATGGTGAACGTACGGCTCAATAAGTTAAATTACACATCACTATCAAACGGTCAAATAAACAGTGAAAACAATAAATGGATGGGGGAAACATATAATTTCAATAAAAAGGAAACATGAGAGGAAATGGGACAACTGGAATCACTTGAGTCATATGTTTACATCAGTTATGTTTTATTCATTTTCATTATTTTCATTAATATTTATTGACCAGGGCCAATAGGTCGTACTAGCCAACGATGCGAGAGAACGAGGAAAGGAATGTGTTCGCTATACATTCCAAAGCACACGGCTACATTTTAACCTTGCAGCACTCGACCAATAGCTACATTTTAGGCCTGCAACATTCGGCCAACGGCTACATTCTAGGCCTGCTGCACTCGACCGTCACAATTTGCCCTATATCACCCGAGACCAGGGGCAATCCTTATTCTTCAATAGTAGTATCTTAAGGCGTACCACGAACATCATCCACCCCCATGAGCGGCCGGAATATTCTTTGGGTTCCCACCATAATGTACGTGGCAACCCAGAGGATACCACCAAATGAACATAAGTCCATAGTCCTAGTTTCAGGATTCCTTAATCTTTTGAGGGAGGATCCACCATTTGCCATTTATATTCTCCAATTGGAAAATCACATCCCCACCACTTATCTCTATCCAAAAGATCAAATCTATCATATCACACTTTGTGGATTTCCTTCCGTTTACTTGTACGATTCACATCTTTCTTTTGGATTTAAATCATTTGACAATACATTTCACATACATAGATGTGACGAACCGAATTATTTTTCCAATAAATAACCTCCGTCAATGGTAACACAACTAAAGCCCATAATTAACCTATAGCTTCTACAAAAATTTCGGCAGAATTACCTCTGCAACTGGACGAAAACCAAAAATACAACCTACTCAAATACATCCTGTACAAGCACAAATCTAACCAAAATAATCAATACAAAGCCTACAACACAATACGCAGGATCACATAATCAGCCATATAATCCATGGCTCCAATCACAGTATCCCCAACTACGGAACTGAACCTATAGAAATGCCGTCTGGGAAGAAACAAAATACAGAAACATCAACACAAACGTGGAAGCATAACTAGATCATCAAAAACCTGCGGAAGTATAACAAAATCATAATATAACAATAAGCCACATCCATCCATGAGTGGCTGTTTACATTCTAATATGATAAACATAACCCAATCTTCAAGCTTCGATATCCAGCAACTCCCTTCAATGCAAGTCTCTCTCCTTGCTCTAACTAATCTGGCGCCGGCTAAGTGTTCTCATCTGGAAGGAAAAACAGCAAGAGTGAGCGTACAACTCAATAAATATAATCATACTCAATACTCGTAGGCAAATAATATAACAACTGGAATGGGGGGAATACAAGTAATCTTAATAATCATGAATCAGGAGAGGGAACAGGAAACATCTTGAATCACTGGATTCTCACGGTTACATCAATTAGGAATTATTCATTTTCATCATTGTATCATCTTTGCGGACCCGAGCTAGTAGGCCGTACAAACCAACAATGCGAGAGAACGAGGAAAGGAATGTGTTCGCTATACATTCTAATGCCACGGCTACATTTTAGGTCTGCCGCACTCGACCATCGGTTGCATCTCCACTATGCAACATTCAACGAACGATTACATCTCCACTATGTAGCGTTCAACCAACAGCTACATTTTAGGCCTGTAGCACACGGCCACCTCAACACGCCCCATATCCCCCGGGGACCAGGGCAATCCTCGTTCTTCCACAGCAGTTTCCTAAAGCGTACCACGAACATCACCCACTCCTACGAGTGGCCAGAATACGTGGCCATGTATTCCTTGGTTCACACCGCGATGGATATGGTAAGCTAAAGAATACTACCCCTATAAATGATGGTCCTAGTTTCAAGGTTAGTTTCCACACTTGGAGAAGGAAATCCACATTTGCCATACACATTCACAATTCGGAAAATCTCATTCCCATCACATACATCTCCATCTTGGAGATCATTCCATCACAATGCACAATGTGGATTCCCTTCCATTTACTTGCACGGTTCATAACTTTCTGTGGGACTCAATCCCGTCATTACAATTCAATTCATGTTCACAAGAGAATTTCGAATTTCATACCTTCAATAATCACGTATCATTTTAGAAGCCTCCTAGACTCGTTTTCTTGCTTCCGGCACATGGATACACATTTTCAGGGCTTACATTTACGTTCAAACAATTAGGTGTCACTTCCATAACAATTAAACGAGGACATAACATGTATATTTCTCATTTCATTTCGGGTGAACAGTGTCAGGTTTCTTTTTGAACATTCGGACGTAGTGAACAGTTCGATACTTGTGAGATCGGACGTCCGGTGGATACGTACACAGTTGGGACACGATGTTTCATATTTTGAACTCGATTTAACATAATACGATGATAGAAGCATGCAATTTTCCCATTCATTTTCGGATGAATAGTAACATGGGACTTTTAAAGCTCCTGGATGCCGCGAACGGGTCCAATCTTGCGGAATCGGACACCCGGTTTATATATACATACAATTGGGATGCGGGGATTCATATTCTAGAGTCATTTCAACACTTTATGAGGGTAAAAGCATGCAATTTTCCCCTTGGGTCTCGGGTGAACAGTGTCAGCGCCCGTTTAGAGGGCTCGGACGCCGCGAACGGGTCGAGACATGCGAAATCGAACCCGTGGCCGACATATGTACATCATTGGGACATAGGGATTCACATTTTGGGGGCAATTTCATGATACACGGAAGGGAAACGAAAAATCCCCAATTTTGTGGGTTAGGGTTTCGGTGAAACCAAATCGAGTGGATCGAATACGGTTCGGACAAATAACTACATATTCCTTGGTCATTAATCTTGGGTTTCATGATTCTAACATTTATAGTGGATATCGACACAAGAATACCCAATAAAATCAAGCAAAATATCGAAAGGAAATGAGAAGTGAGTATCTGAACACTTGCCTCGACGCATGTTTTCGCCTTTATAACTAGCTCTCAGACGGATTTGGACTCCACGGCCTCGATCTCCTCCCTTCTCTCACTAGAATCGGTGCTCTTTCTCTCTCTAGAAGCTTCTGGGATCGTGGGAAAATGAGGAAAAAGAAGCACGACGCGGCTTTAAAACGAACTTGCACTCGAGCGCGCGACGAGCGCAAGCATTCGGCCATGGTCGGCTCGAGCTCGTGGCGAGCGCGGCCAAATCTGGATTTTGGGCTCGATAGGTGGGCTCGAGCGTACGAAGGGCACAGGTCTGGCCCGCGGCAAGCCTACGTCGTGTTTTCGCCGTTCGGGACCTGTTTTGATCATTCTGACCCAATCTTTCACATCCTTAGACCTCATTTTTTATTATCTAACCTTAATAAGTCATAATTATCATAATTTAAAACCCAAGATCTTATTTACAAAGTAATATTTCACGGTTTATAATTTTCATTCCTGATTTACCGATTCCGGCTCTTTGAGCTTTTTAATCCGATTCCTCCCACACCTTTTGTCCACAATACACCTATGTTAACTTAATTTCCTCCTAATTATTATAATTTTAACCGGAAACCTCACAATAGATATCATAATTCGTAGAGAACAGTGAAATTTCTTACCACATTAGACAAAATTCACTTTGGGGTTCTCCGGACACACTGCTCTTACAAACGGATCTTATACACACATTCCGAAGCTTGCATTCACAATTAAACAATTAAACATTAATTTCATAAAAATTAAATGGAGTGGAAGCATATGAAAATTTCCCATTTGATCTCCGATGAACAGTAATATGGGGCTTTTAGAGCTTCCAAACGCCGCGAACGGGTCGTAATTTGTAAAATTGGACTTCCGGTCGATATATATACATAATTAGGATATAGCGATTCAAATTTTGAGATCAATTTAACATAATTCGAAAATGGAAGCACGCAAATGTTCCATTTATTTTCGGATGAAAGTAACAGTGCACATTTAACGCTTTCAGATGCCGCGAACAGGTCGATTCTTGTGAAATCAAACGTCCGATCAAAGTATATGCATAATTAGGATTTGATAATTTGTATTTTGGGGTCATTTTGACATTTAATCAAAGAGAAAATGGGAGGAGCCAAACAAGCCAGGGACTAGGGTTTGGTGATACCAAACCGAACTTATCGGAGCACGATTCGAACAATAAACTATATATTTCTTGAACATTTAACGTGGGTTACATATTTTTCATAATTTAGGCAGGTATCGAGATAAAAATGCCCAATGAAAAATGACTAAAAATTGAGAGAGAACCAATAGTGAGTATGAGATCACTTACCTCGACGTGCTCTATGTTTTCTCCAACTAGCTCGGACTCAAAATCGGACCTGGAGAGCTTCGTTTGCTCCTTTCTCTCTCTTCCTCCTCCCACTCTCTCTCTTCTCGTGCTTCTGCTGTTCTTCCCGAGCCCCCCTAAATAATCCCCTCACCCCTTTTTAAATCGAAAAAAAAGAAGGTCGATGCAGAAGTTTCTAGATGCGCGCTCGAGCGCGCATCAAGCGAGCGCCATGCACTCGGGTGTGCTTCGAGCGTGCATCGAGCGCAGGCTCACTACCGGGGTGTGCTCGAGTGCACATCGAGTGCAATGCTACCGGGTAGTACTTCAGCGATAGTAGCCGTTCTCCCCCTCAATTTTTACTTTCGATACTTATTTTCTCGCATGCAATAGGCCTAATATTGATTATTATTATATTAATTACCTCATAATTATTATGTTCTTAACCCGGAACCTCACAACTCTCCCCCACTTATAAAAATTTCGTCCTCGATATTTAACGAACCTCAAAATTTACAATTGGGGAAAATCCTTTTAAAATTCCTTTCTCACGATCCTGCGTCACATCCTTGATCAAATGACTTTTCCTAGAGGGCCCTTATCACAAAACAAATTCCTAATCTCCCAAATGGCTTAACCTAAACACTTACTAATTTCCTCAGCCATCGATACAAGGGAAACTTCATAACAATCCCTAGAATTCCAAAAGCGACCCAAAATAATGCTGGCCATTCATCCGACTTAATTCGATACTTCAATCGAACCAATGAACTTCCGCTTCAGCTCATTCCATGCCTCGAAAAGGATTCGATCACATGGAACCTCAACCTCATTCTGAAATCTCTGGGCCATGGGCCCACAATACTTCCACTGCGCTACTCTAATTAATTATCTAACTATGAATCATCCCATTGAAAACTCACCACCATATCTAATTCCACTTGACGTCCCATAATTCTCTAATCAAGTTTGACTAAGGTTTTGATATAAATCTTAAATCACAATCATACTTTAAAGTCGGAATAATTTATATTCTCGCTATTTCATTGATAAGTCAACAAACCAACATATCCCCCAAAATGCATAGCCCATATCACACACCTAGAATATACGGCAACCATGATTAAAACAATCCTAGGATAGCCATACCACGAAGACGAATCCCACAGTCCTCAAACTGCAGCCACATTAAAAGTTACAATTATAACGATCACCCAAAGATTCGACATAGCTTTAGATCATCCCCCCCGGTAACCTCAGAATCCAATAACTGAGCAACCTAGCGATCCCGTTGGCATACCAATGAGCCAACTGATCCAATCCGAACACGTCTTCTATGAATACGATAAGTAGGTCGCTCTAATTGTCCTAAAACAAAACCATAATGACTCATATTTCATAAATTCATAACTCCAATACTTCGAATACGATTTTGTCTCCCAATTTAAGAATATGACATCCTATCATCCAAGTATTTGGACCTACTCGCGATGTACCTTTCGCATCTCCTACGAAGCTTCGAAGACATATTAAGTCTAAAGACTCCCAGCATCAATTGTCAGCATTGATGTCTACTTTCCTTAAAAGGCACCGAGGTTCACCTTTCCAATCTTTAAACAGATTTGTCCACATGCAATGTCATATGATCATCTTTCTTTAATGATACAACTATTCTGGCTCTTAAAATTTTAGATAATGGCTATCTTCAAAGACAATACTATAAGTTCTCAAAGCAGAGGCTTCAATTGCTAATTCCGACCTACACGAGGAGTAACTCTAATTATGAACTTCTCCTCCACTTAATCCGAGAGTAGCCACCTATCATGATGTGAGAGTAACATAATCTTAACCTTTCTCAAAAGCATTATATTTTATGTTAACTTATCAAACTCATCAAGGGTCAATCCAAATGACATGGACACCAATTAACCCTTTTTATTCCCCAAAAACTACTTTTTTTTATCTTTTGTTCTACCAATTACAAATTTCTTCTAAGCCAAACGTCTCACTAACACTGTAATCTTTGAGAAATACTTGTCAGATCACTTAATAATTTCGATTAGACCCAAGATGACCATACGCTTACACAACACTAATCGGTCTTCCCAATTGCCACTGCTTAAAGTCTTATGGATTTCAAAATCATGTTACCAAAGAGCCACATGCTTAACAGGGCATTTCCTCCAACTAAATTCGCATTCCCTTCTCAATGGGGCATGCGGATTAACAGTCATTCACAATCTATGACATAATCCTCAAACAGAGTGCATACACCCCATGTTCTTTTGAATTCATCAATGAAGTCATCTCAACACGGACCCGAATATGGTCGACAGATCCAACCTATAAAATTTCATGAAATGCTAACGAACCTACAAAATCCAAACGGCATTTTCGGACTTTGTAGTAGCTAGATCCTTATCCTAAATACCATCAGGGCTATGACCTCCATTAATCCACAATTAACACGCTATGGACACAAATCGATCTTAGAAATCATCAAGCCTTTGCAACAAACCAAGTAATTCACCTATTCATTCACAATGTCCACTTATCAAACCTTTAATCTCCTAGACAACCCCATTTTCAAAATCCATGAACAACCTTATCGGTCCGTCTTATTTACCTCGAAGGTTTTAGAGTATTCCACAACAATGCAAAACCGATGCTTCCTTGGCTCTGCATGGAATCCTTAACGATCGGCGTCTATTTCGACACAACCTTGAATTATCGATCAAAAGATAAATCAACCTAATCTTCCTTCTAATAACATCCTCAAATATTCACATGGCCAAAACCCCTCAGTGACCATAAAATGACCTCTAGATGGGGTCACATATACGAATTGGACTTAGCGCAGATCCTCATTAAATGATTTGCCGGAAAGACGACACTAATCTCCTGATACCTCGATCAATTCAGACTTATACTTCAAATCCCACAACCTAATTGCAGGATGTTATCTCTTTACCATCCAATCCACACTAGCACAACGGTTCACCCACCAAACTATCACAAAAATCAGATTAAAACTTGATACCTCAAAGTAAATTAATTCAGTCCAACCAATCGTATCTGCGAATCCAAGAAAATATCATAAACCTTGATACCGTCTGTATCAAGCCTAGATCCTTAAATAAACAAATGAACTTAGGAATCACAAAATTATATATTTGGGATCCCAAACGATATAGGTAATGTGACATCAAAATTAAAAAATCTCGCCTTCCATCACGGTAATCAACACATTTTCCTTCTGTGCCATCACCACCCAAACTCCGATCCAAGGCATTAGGCTTCTACACTGTTTGACACGAGCAAACGAACAATCCTTATTCTGGCGACCAAGCTATCAATGACTTAGATTATACTCCCAAAATCTCTTCGGGAAGACATTTATTCATAATTCATCTATGAACATCCACCTTGATTTATCTTTTTATCCTCCCGAATACTGGGTCACCTTTGTCGCTATCTTGATTCTTAGGACCCATATCTCAACCCTTATAGGATCCAAGCCACCCAAAAGTTAGGCACTTCCGTATCTCCAAGTCAATTATGAATTGTCATCCTAAGACTTGATATGCCTGAAATTAACTCCGATTATACTAACCTCGAGCAATTGATTCCACCGTATTCATCATGCTTGCTAGATTGATCAAACAACCCTTCTTAACAAATTACTAGCCTAAGGACTACAATCGAGATCCGATCAAGCCCGAACATTGAACAAAAACCATTTAACCTAGGCCTCGAATCAACACTGATCAATTCAAGCACTAAGCTGGCACTAATAAAATTAAAACCTCAAGGTGTCTCCTCACAGCTCTCGCCGACCTCACGGTCAACCACTACCCTGAGGAAACCCTTATCTTGGAGCCATAGCGGCTACTAATATCCTATCTGAAGGTGACACAATACGAGTTAGATCGCACTTCAAACATTAACTAGGACCTTATAAGGTAGACAACCAAACTAAACCATCATTCCTAACTTAGTTCTAGCCTAAGTTATTAGGATTGGAGTAACCCAAACTACCCGAATTAACTTAATCATCCTACGCCTTCATCCACTTATTCAATCGATCTTAATCTAATCTAAACTTCCGCATACAATTTAAATCAAGACTAAGGCATCTCTTTTCTTTGATACCAACTGTAACGGACCTGGTTATTTTTCTTAAATAATCTCCGTCAATAATAATATAAACTAATGCCCATAATTTAATATTATGAATTCTGTAAAAATTTTAACAAAGTTCCCTCTATAACTAGATGAAATAAAAAATATAACCTGTTAATTTAAACCTGTACAGACATACAAATATCCACACTTCAATATTTTATCACCACAATATATACACAGGATCCACATTGCCCTGTCATTCATGGCTCTAACACAGTATTTCTAACTACCGTATTGAATCAAAAGAGATTCCATCTAGGTCTAAACAAAATCCAAAACATCCAAATGAATGTAGAAGTATAACTAAATCTAGAAACCTGTGGAAACATAACAAATAACCATAAAATAATAACCAGCTACAATATACACACTACACTAATCTAACTCGACTATTTACATTCTATTATATTATACGTGTCTAAATCTTTAAACCTTCGACATCCAACTAATCTCCTCAAGCAAGTCCCTCTCCTTACTTTAACTAATCAGGTGCCAGCTTAATACTCTCATCTGGAAGGAGAAACGGTAAGGGTGAGCGTATAGCTCAACAAGTGAAATCATACATCACTATCAAACGGGCAGATTAACAATGAAAACGATAAATAGATGGAAGAAACATATAGTTTCAATAGAAAGGAAATATGAAAGGAAAGGGGACATCTGGGATAACCTGGGTCACATGTTTATACCAGTTACATTTTATTTATTTTTATTATTTTTATTAATATTTAAGGATCAGGGCCAGTAGGTCGTACTAGCCAACGATGCGAGAGAACGAGAAAAGAGATGTATTCGCTATACATTCTAAAGCACACGGCTACATTTTAGCCCTGCAGCACTTGGCCAACGGCTACATTTTAGGTTTACAGCACTCGACCAACAGCTATATTTTAAGCCTGCAGTACTCGACCATCACAATTCGCCCCATATCTCTTGGGGAACAGGGCAATCCTCATTCTTCCATAATAGTATCCTAATGCGTACCACGAACATCACCTACCCCCATGAGCAGTTGGAGTATTCTTTGGGTTCCCACCGCGATGTACGTGGCAAGCCAGAGGGTACCACTCAATGAACAAAGTCCACGGTCCTAGTTTTAGGATTCCTTAATCTTTTGAGAAAGGATTCACCATTTGCCATTTATATTCTCTAATCAGGAAATCACATCCCCACCACATATCTCCATCCGAGAGATCAAATCCATCATATCACATTTTGTGGATTTTCCTCTAATTACTTATACGATTCACATCGTTCTTTTGGATTTATGTCTTTTGACAATACATTTCACATAAATAGATATCATAATTCATAGAGAATAGTAAAATTTCTTCCCACATTAGACGGAATTCACTTTGGGGTTCTCCGGACACATTGCTCTTGCAAACGGAGCTTATACACACATTCCGAAGCTTGCATTTACAATTAAACAATTAAACATGAATTTCATAACAATTAAATGGAGTGGAAGCATATGCAAATTTCCCATTTGATCTCGGATGAACAGTAACATAGAACTTTTAGAGCTCCCGAACGCCGTGAACGGGTTGTAATTTGTAAAATCAGACGTCCGATCGATATATATACATAATCAGGATATGGTGATTCATATTTCGAGATCAATTTAACATAATTCGAAGATAGAAGCATGCAAATTTCCCATTTATTTTCGGATAAACAGTAACAGTACACATTTACCGCTTCTGGACGCAATGAACAGGTCAATTCTTGTGAAGTCGGACGTCCAGCCAAAGTATATGCATAATTAGGACTTGATAATTTGTATTTTTGGGTCATTTTGACATTTAATCGAAGAGGAAACGGGAGGATCCAAACAAGCTACGGGCTATAGTTTGGTGATACTGAACTAAATGAATCGGAGCGTGATTCAAACAATGAACTATATATTTCTTGAACATTTAATGTGGGTTACATATTTTTCATGATTTAAGTGCGTATCAAGATGACCATACCCAATGAAAAATCACTAAAAATTGAGAGAGAACAAATAGTGAGTCTGATAACACTTTCCTCGACGTGCTCTACATTTTCTCGAACTAGCTCGGACTCAAAACCGGACCCGGAGAGCTTCGTTTGCTCCTTTGTCTCTCTTCATCCTCCCACTCTCTCTCTTCCCATGTTTCTGCTGTTCTTCCCAAGCCCCCTAAATAATCCCCTCACCCCTTTTTAAACCGAAAAAAAGAAGGTCAGTGCGGAAGTTTCTAGACGCACGTTCGAGCACGCATCAAGCGAGCGCCATGCGCTCGGGCGTGCGTCAAGCACGGGCTCACTACCCGGCCACGCTCGAGCGCTGCTATACTGGATGTTTGCGCTCGAGCGTAGGCTCGAGCGCACATCAAGTGCAGTGCTGCTCGGCAATACTTCAACGATAGCAGCAAGTTTTCCCCTTAATTTTTACTTTTGATACTTATTTCTTCGCATACAATAGGCCTAATATTAATTATTATTATATTAATTACCTCCTAATTATTATGTTCTTAACCCGGAACCTCACATTAATCGTCAACTATGTCATCTTGGTTGACCGCTAATTGGTCTAACGAGTTATAGTAGAATTTGATACTTTTAAGAAAAGGATTGAGATTGTATTTTTCCTATATCCTACATAGGTAACCCAGATGGTTGCTATTGGATTTAGTTGGTGAGAATCCTACGATTTGAATTACTCATCCCATAATCTGGAGTTAGTCGTTGAGACCTTTGCTTTGAGGATTGGTAGGTGTTACTTGTGGAAATTGTTATTATCTAATGATCCTAAAGAACTGAGAGGTTGTCTCGCAGGAATAGATGGCCATAAGAAAGTGCAACTGGGTGAAATCTGCTTAAGGACCATAATGGTGAGTTTCGGTGTCCTTCAAGAAAGGTGAATATTATTGTCGATAACTGGATGTCGAGAATCTTCGAATTGGATATTGACTCTGTGCATCACGGGGGATGTTGTAGGATAAATCTCGAGTAAGCTTCTAATATCTAAGAAAAAAGAAATAGCTCTGTCTTTGGTTCTAGGAAGGAGAGTTGCTGTGACGGACCATAATTTTTCTATCGAAAATATGAATGTCCGTCAAACACCAATCATATACCACTCTAAATAATTACCATAAATATGCAGGATCGTCAAAGCCACCATAATATCATAGGTGGTCCCGACGTTATAACTTTAGTACAACGTCGGTGCAGAAGAGATACCAACTAGAAAACCCAATATGACTACAAAAGAAATTCTACGGAAGCATAATATCCATCATATGCAGCGACAACTAAAAACGCATCCAATCTTACCATCACATAAATCAAGATAATTTATACAAATTTATTGTCATTACCTAATTGTACCACTACATCCATAAGCTCTTTAATTGATATCAGCTACCTTTCCTGTGCCTATAGCCTAGTCGAACCCATCTGGAAGGGAGGAGGAGCAAGGTTGAGCTCAGAGCTCAGAAAGTGCATCATAACATAAACGATAAACAATATAGATGAGGATAAGTAAGAAAAGGCATAAGCATGAGAGAGATATATAAACAAGAATATGATCAAGTATGCTTTGGTACACAGTTTACTTCTCTTTTTGGATTAGAATTTATTCATAATTATTCATCTTTGTGAACCAGGGTCAGTAGGCCTTTCTAACAAAAGGTGTAGGAAGACGATGAAGGATCATGATACCCCACATGATCTAAGACCAAACGACGTACTCGACGTCCAAACAAACTGCCTATAATAGGCCAAACACCACATGGCATAGCGGCGTGCCAGTCACCCGCTACCCTAACCTCCTGCGGTCCAGAGGCAATCCCCATCCTTCCTTAATAATATTCTAAGGCTTGACGAGAATATCACCAGGTTCAGTAAGCTGCCAGGATACATGGCCAGAAAAATCCTTGAGTCTCCACTATGATACTCATGTCATGTCAAAAAATATCACCCATCGTAATATAGTATCATTGAATAAAAAAATCTGGTCCTCAGGAATAGCAGGATATTAAAGGAAGATATTAAAGGAATATCATCCATCGTAACGCATCAACCAAATAAAAAAATCTGAATAGCAAGATATTAAATGACCATAATGAGCCACTTAATGGATCGACATAAAGAGTGGCGAAATGACTCTCTACCTGGTCCTCAGGTGGTACTACTATTGAATAGGGACAATTGTTATATACTATAAGTAATGCCTCTAACCACTGATTCGAAACGGTATCATGCACATACATTGATCTCAGATGCTAACTAGCCAAACAGTATCCCTTATTATAAATAAAACTTCTCCCCAGAAGAGAAAGGGAGGAAGAAAAGGCTACTCAATTAATTGAATACACAAAAGGAGTATAACCCTCCAAATATACACTCATCTTCATTCTCTTTTATTTTCATCATTCACTTCCTCATTATCTTTCCAAACATATTAGAAGTATCTCTAATTTAAGTATCAGAGGGTATACTGAATAATCAATCCCATATACCTCTGTGGTGTGTAGAATTTAGATTCATAGTTACAAAATTAGACCTGTTTGCATTCAAATGTTCAAATAAAACTGTCAACTTTCTAATTCGTATGTTAATCTAAATTCATAAGACATTCCACTAACTATATATATATATAATTATTTCTTCTTTGTCCTCATTCTGTTCTTTCCTTTTTATCTTTTCTTCTTCTCCCCTTCTTTCTTCCCATTGCCCTAACTTTTGCTTCACTACAAGAGCCATTAACGGTGATTCGGTGAGGCATGACGATGCCAACGGCCATGTAACTTTAATTATCTCCATTATCAACAAGATTTCCTATGGAATCATGGTATATCCCCTGCCTTTGATCGTTCTCCCCCCTCTTTCTCTCTTTTAGTTCTTCCTCTCCTTTTTTTAATTTTTCTATGTAGACGCAGAGACATCTTCAGGGAAAATAAGGAGGGGTGACACATTTATCAAGAGGAGAAGATTTCACTTGCAAAATGAGAAAATAAAATACAAGAAGTTACTTGCATTAAATTTGCTCCATGGCAACAGCAATAGCGACAATGTAGCGCAGTGGCTTCTAATAGTAGCTCCAACAGTCGACGATAATGTCTCTAGCAACGGCAATGATGACGAGCACCAATGGTAATTGAGTAAACTACTAATTTACCTTTTTCCTCTCCTCCTTTAATCCCTTCTTCTCAATGCTCATCACTGCTCTCTCTCTCTCTCTCTCTGCTGCCCTTGTGTCTTCAGAGAAGGAAGAGAAGATGATTTATATAGAATTTTGAAAAAAAAAACAAATACTTTTACAACAATTCTATAAGTTGGTAAGAGTCGATGCTACAGCACTGAGATTTGGTTTAAAAAAAATTATCCGATGGATACGGTAGCATGATGGCAGGATAGGTATGGAAAGGAGGGCAGGTGTATAATGCCCCGAACCCAAGTCCCCATACCCAACCTGGACAGATTCTACAAAAGATCCTCTAACTCATCAAAATCATCAATTATCCATTATCGGATTTCAATATCTATCAATATAAATGAACTCAAAATTATTAACCATCAAAAATCAATGGTCATTAGCAATACTTATAAATGTATCAAGAAATATAATATCCATAATAAAAAGTTTCTCAAAATAAAGAGGAAACATGAATATTCATAACATTAGATTTTTGGGAATACAGTCCTGATAGATATCAAAATGTTAATAAACAGATAAATAATCTAAATCTCCCATGATGATAGCTGAAAGACCGCAATCCCGTAAACCAAGAACGTAATTCGAGATGACTTATGTAATTCAAATTATGATGAAATTAATCCAAAATAGTCTTTGACAAATATACTAGCCTCCTATGACTTAGTTTTTTTGTATACTCAAGCCTGATTCCTTTAATTTAATTTTTGAACCTAAAAGCAAAGAATTAATTCGGGATGTGTTAGACAATCCGGATGTTGAGGTAAATAATCTCAGTCGATCTTTGACAAGAAGACTAACTTCTCATGTATTCGTTTCCCAAAACCCCGACACCCGATCTTTTAAATTTTCCTTCAAACCCGAAAGCCAGTGATGTAAATCGGGAGATATAAGAAATTCGATTTGGGACGAAATTAATATTAGACGATCTTTAGTGTCTATACTAAATTTCTATGTCCTAAAATTTTTACCAACGCATACCCGAACACCTTAAATTAAATCCTTCAAGATAACAGGCAAAATGAAAATTTTCACTCCAGTTGACGAAAACTGTTGTTGGCAGCCATTTTTGCTAAATTTCTAAGGAAATATTGGTCACACACATGAGGTATTATGTATATAAGACCCTCCCCACACTTCGAAAAATTTAAAGAACCAAAATGACCCTCAAAATCCCACGGCAACAGCTACATGACAATAGGGGAAAATTCAGCAACCAAGGGGGACTTGGACAAATTTGATTTGGCAGCTGTGCCAAAGGGAAAATTAGGTGGATTTTTCACTCCATGTTGGACTATAGTAAGTATAAAATATAGTAAATTAAGGACACATAATATATTAATAGGAAAAATGGGAAAAAGAGGCATGAAAGGTGGCATGCATCAGTAGCCTAGCTGCTGATGCACGGCACCCTCAGCTGCATTAGTAGCCAAGTTTCCCTACCTTCCAAATAACTCTTTGAGCAACTTAATTAGGATAAATTTTGCCACAAATAATACTAAATACTAGCCCTAGATTGTAACCTCATTATTGCCTAACAGAGGAATGATGAATCAGCTAAATACTGGTTACAATCTAATGCAACCACCAAGTTGCTGCTGCTTTGCGAAATTGGAGGAGTGACATGAGGGTTTAGTGGATAAGATGAGTCAAATTATTTAAGGCATGAATAGGGTAGAAGAAGGGAAGAAAGAAGAGATTGTGAAGCACAAAACAATCGGGGTTAAAGTAAGGGAAAAGAGGAAGGAAACCATGAGGCAGCAAGGAGAAGTTCAATTGTATAAATCGGCAAATGTACTTAGACTCTTTCCTTGATTGTTGAACAATTTTTGGCTAATTTCTCTTGAGTATTGATGATCCAATACTTGCATATACTTCCTTAGTTATCATAAATTCATAAGGAGTTGCAAGAAAAAATTACAAATGGGTGAATCGACCCTGGACACATGATAGTGTCCAAAATCGGGTTCTGCTATGGTAGTTCCTGATGTTTCTTTCATATCGACCACTAAATGGCCGCATTAGCTAATGACCAAAACTGGGCAAATGATCCTTATTTAATGAAGTAAAAGTGAAAAAAAATGAGTCTCTGAATCATTCAAGAAGGGGTTCAAAATCGGACCCAAATGCAGCTGCAGAACCAGTAAGCTGCTGATGCTGAAATTTCAGTTTCTGAAATTTAGCCAAACACGACCTAAAATGGATTGATCCGGAGTCCAACCCGACTTGATTTGCTAGTATTAGGTGTGGACTATCACCATGTAAACCTACGGCCCAAGAAAATATGGGTCAGATACTGAACCGGACCCATGAACAGCTAGGGTCTTGCTAAACTGCTTCTTTGAGCAGTTAGGGAAATAATTTTAAATAAAATACAACCCAAACCTAAAATGGGCCAAATCGGTGCCAGAAGTTAGCTAAGACCTTAGAGGTGATATTCAAGTATCGGTCCGTAAAAATCAGATCCAAATTAAATATGATTTAGACCCTCAAAGTTGGAACAAAATCTGTCTGCATCAGCTGATGCTAATGCAGAATATATTCTGGGAATTTGGTCTAAACCGGCCAATATTGACTTGGACCGGCCTAAACAAAATTTATTCTTAAAATTAAGTCCCTTGGATACAAGAGGACACCTAGAACGGATCAAAAATAGGCTCGATTGAACTATAAAAATAATTAGGGAAGCAGAACTGTCCTGGACAGTTCTGCTGAAACTCGAATGGGCAGTCTGTGTTGGCAGACTGAACTGGCCACCATCCGATCTCCAAACCGGCACAAATTTGGCTACAAAATAGCTAAGACCCATATCCATGTTGTGTAAAATCATATCGTGAAAATGGACTATATAACTCGGTGAGTCGGTCCGTCAAAGCCTTTTCCGAACCGGTTCAGTTTAAATGGTAATTTGAGCCCTTTATTAAAAAGGATTAAATCGGGCCCAAATTTGACTAAATATTGACCCAACCAATGACCAATCGACCTGAAAAGGATATTGGGATAATTATAAAAAAATTTGGACTCAAAATAATTAGGAAACCCAGTCCCAAGCCTTAACCGAACCGGTTCACTCAGACCGGAAAATTTTCGTAATATGAATAAAATATGAAACTAACTTAAGACCTACCCCGACTTGACTTACTAACATCAATAAATATTGAATTAAATTATTTAAGCTCCGGTAAATTAATTAGCCATCGAGTAGATTGAAAGACACTAAGTATGAAATAAAGTTCCGTATGTATTTTTCTGCATGTTCAAGGCCTATGAAATATTATATTTGGATATCGTTTGCTATGTTAAATTATATTCATGAAAGTTTGGAAGGGACTCTATGAAAATATGAAAAAAATTCAGTTACGTCCAGTGACGTTCGGTTAAGTTCTGTTATGTTCGGTTATACGAGATCTCTTCAAAGTTAAAAAAGGAAAATTGGACCATGGATCTTTTTCGGATGATATTCCCTGGCATATATTAGGATATTACAGTAAAAAATCAAAGAATTACTTTTATACGGCCTGTCCGTTTCGGCCACATCTACTGGGATTATAGGTAGTACCGCCCGCCTCGGGGTGTAAAAAGGAGGACAAAAAATAGATTGTGGAATTAAGCACAATCCCGATTGTGGAAGTAAGCACAATCTATCCTATTACTAGGATATTTGCCGTAAATTGTGTGGATTAACACAATCCTTTCTTCGATTTATCCGCTTCGTTAGTTGGTGAGGCCTACTAGCCCTGATTCCTAAAGATAAGAAAAAATAAATACAGTCAATAAAGGTTGGAAAATAAAGAAAGGTAAATACATTGCACTTCATGTATCTGCTCCTATTTATATTTGTTAATGTATATTCTATATAAAATATATACCTTTGTATGTTATGTACAGTACTGAGCATTTGGCTTACTCGCTTGCCGTTTTCACTTCCATTCAGACGAGTCTCAAGAAATGATGAAGAACGAACAGGATTAGGAAAGAGGTTTGAGGTAGCCATAATTTTGTTATGACGCATATGTTGTACTTAGAATAATAAAAAGAAAGAAAAATTTATATATGTGTACTGTATAATGTTGAATTTTAAACATGTTGTATTTTGATAATAATGGAATTGCTTCCGTTATGATATAGATATATGCTTCCGTCATGTTTAAATTCTTGTGGATGTTTAGTAAGTATCTTCCTTAATTTAGACTAATATCATAAATAAATAATATGATATTAGAGCAAGTATAATTTATGGCTAATGTTAGGATCCTTTCTATAATAATATTATTATTAATGATAAGTACAATGACGTATGACGTAAGACGTCACAATAGCCTTGGGCATTGAGGTTCATCTCTACATGAAATCACCATAGTGGTATGTGATCTCCGCTAATCTGATACCCACCTGTTTACTCTAAAACCAAAGGAAATACAAGAATATGCCGAATACCTAACAAGTAAATATAAGTAACAATACATGAATACAAATAAATATCTCGAATTATAATATCAAATATATAAAATTAATAATAGCATCTGATATACAATTCTTTATCTGAAATTCAATAGCATGTGTCTACAATCCAAATGCCATGTAAACAACTGGAATAACAGAATACAACATGAATTCCACCGAATCCAATTCTCAGCTTAATACGAGGTCATAACTATATGATATAATAATAATCTTCACTGTACGTAATAACAATAATCTCCATGGACATTATTTTGTCATAATAAGCCAAAGGCCGCGTTTTTATACCTCTAACGGTTTGGTAAGTAACACGAGATTATCCGGTATCTATAATATCCCTACTACCCCGATAATCCTTCTAAAGACTATACCTATAATATACTCATACTATCTCTAATACTCTTCGCCAATGATATCCTTGATATCTTCCTATACGATGGTTGCTAGGCTATAAATATCCCTCTTCAATATCAATAATCTCGACTTTTAAAATGGAATAAGTATTGAAAAAGTATAAACTACTCTAAGGTCTAACGAACTCCCATTCGTCTGGATACTGTATAGTCTTTGTACACTCTCATTTACTTATTCGTAGAGTACCAATAAAATATACGCACACGTTTAAATCTAACGTGAAGAATTATTTGTCACAGGAATGAGAGAAAGTCTAAAGAAAGTTCAAATATTTGACTAAATATCAAAATATTTTATTTAACCCATATGAATATACATATTTATATATACACATTGACATACCCTATATATACATATATAATTATATATATATACATATATTTATATATATACCCATCCATACTGGGTGTATATACGCCCCTCTATAAACACAACCCACATGCACACGGCAGCAGCGTCATCCGCTCACTCTGCCAGCACACAATGCAGCTCCCTCTCTCACACACACCGCATTGCACACACACACACATGAGCAATACACACGCCGCCCACGGCTGCACACAGCTACACACCTTACACTATGTATTTGTTTATTTATTTATTTTATACTCACCAGCATCCATACGAGTATTCGAATGCCGCACCAAATTCCTCTCCTCATTTTATCAACCGAGCCTGAACCTTTCTGACAGCCAAGAACAGCGCTTTGTGCCCTGTTGTCCCTCAACAACCAATTCCCAAATTTGCACCGTCATGAGCTGAAGGCTCTGTTTTCTCTCTTCTTAACCTAATCCAATAATTTCTACCGAATCCCATGAAATTGGGATATGCGAGCATCAGTAACAACAATCAATGGAAGGAGGAAGAGATTCTTTGCACAGAACAATAAGATTACTTGCAAAATAAAACAGGGATTTTACTTGCAAATCATCAACAACAATCACGTACAAAATCACATAATTATGTTCAACCTTTTTCAACTCACTATGCAGATTAATATATAAACAGAGCATAATACTCTGTTCCATCGTTTACCTCGATTCTAAACTAAATTCCGAAAATCCTAACTTTCATGTTCAATTGAGTAAATAAGGATTTTGTGGTATATGCCCCTTTAATAATCAAACCCTAAATAATTATAAAACCATTGGCATTTTTACTCGTCTTCTTCCCGCCTCTGTTTGCCCCAAATTTTCAATTTTTGAGGAGAAACAACTGGTTTACACGAAATTGAGGCATACAGAAAAAAATCAACATCAATCGTGAGAAGAGAAGGATTTACTTACAAGAGAGAGAAATTTCAATTGTTTTAATTTCTTATTTTTCTACACGGCAATAGCCGCTGCTCCCTTCGAATTCGCGCGTAGCTTCCGCTTTGGTTCGTGTCACTCCTCTCCTCACCACTGGCTTCTAAATAAAGAAGGTTCCGATTAGAGTTTTGCTAGTTTCCATTTGGGACATCGATCTCCTTCCCTCTCCCCACCGCTACCGAATTTCGCCTTTTCCCTCTTTCTCCTCTCCTTTCCTCTTTTCCTCCCTTCTTTCCCTCCTCTCTTTCTTCTTCTTTCCTTCTTATTCCCATAACTACTATTATTATTATTATTATTATTATTATTATTATTATTATTATTATTTTATTTTATTTTATTTTCATTCTACTATTATTTCATTAACATAACATAACCATAAATGTTCAAATCCTTTAAAATGATGCCTAGATCAAATTCAAGTACTAAAGCTTGGGCCCATTAAGCCTAACTAAGAATTTATCCAATTAAATATATATTTTTACCTATTACTAATATTATTTTTTAATGTAATCCAATAGTTTTTATATAATCTATAAAAAAAATCTAAAAATATTCAGAGTGTTACAAGGTGAGGGAGAGTTGTTTGGGAGAAGATAACCAAGTGTGCATTCGTGGTGAAGAGAATCTGGAGGTTTCGAGAGAAATCGAGAGGTGTGAGAGAGTGAGGCTTTGTTTAGGGGTGAGGAAATCTGGAGATGTGGTAGATATGAGAGATATGGTGGGTTTTCATATTATTATTTTTTTTTTTTTTATTATTATATTGTAAATGTTACCGTATTGCTATCAATTATGTTCAAATTCTCTGAAAATTAGCTAAGCATAATTCGTAATATCCAATTTAAAAAGGCTTATCTCCATGTTTAAACTATTTAAATCAATCATTTCTGTTAGTTGCAATCTAACGGTATGTTTGGTTGCTGGAATAGAATTAGGTGGGAATAGAATAGTTATTATAGGGAATAAAAAAGGATGGGAATATAGTTGAAATTATTATTCTTATATTTAGTTGTTGTAATAGAATAATGTGAAAATTAATATTCCATTATTTGGTTTGTAGAATAGTATGAGGAATAAAGTGAAAATAGTAATAATAATAATAATGATAATAGTAATAATAATAAACATAATAATAATAAGTAATAATAATAATAAATATAATAATAATAATATGTAATAATAATAATAATAATAATAAATAAATAATAATACCTAATAATTAATAATAACAATAATAAATATAATAATAATAATAATAATAACAATATGTAATAATATAATAACACCTAATAAATAATAATAATAATAATAATAAATATAATAATAACAATAATAATAATATCTAATAATAATAATATGTAATAATAATAATAATAATAATAATAATAATACCTAATAATAATAATAATACAAAATAATAATAATAAATAATAATAATAATAACAATATAATAATAATAATAATACCTAATAAATAATAATAATAATAAATATAATAATAACAATAATAATAATAATATCTAATAATAATAATATATAATAATAATAATAATACCTAATAATAATAATAATAATACAAAATAATAATAATAATAAAAAAATAATAATAATAATAATAATAATAATAATATGTAATAATAATAATAATACCTAATAAATAATAATAATAAATATAATAATAATAATAATAATACAAAATAATAATAATAATAATAATAATAATAAAACAAAAAAAAATGTAGGAATTGTTATTCCCACATGTGTGGGAATAACAATTCTCACCTTATTGGTAACCAAACGGAGGAATTGTAATTCCCGCGGAAATTATAATTCTTTTTTTTTCCCAATTCCTACAACCAAACACACCCTAAATGTTCCAAAAGAACTCCAGAGGTATTACATATATCTAAACCAGGCCTATGCCAGGCTTGTTGCCACATAATATTGCTAAATTTTGGATGGAATGCTAAATTCCATGGAATACTAAATTTAACTTAATAGCATAGCAAATTCAACAAAATGTGCAGAAATTCAGCTTATAAAAAATCATGCGGAATAATTATATGAAGTTCTGGCAAGTGCAGGAAATTCTAGTTGAATTTTAGAATATACGGGGGCTTGAATATCATAATTAAAACTTGTATAATAAAATTCAAACGTGGAGGATCATTATACTTCAATTTCTATTCATGCATGGAAATATATTGCAGAGTTCTGCAAGTTCAATTTGTTTTAACATGTAGAGAATTTATGTAAATTCTCCGGCTGATGGAATGGACGGCTTTTGGTTCAAGTTTCGGTCAACGGTTTGACCGGACATAGTAGCATGGCTCAGGTTGGGTTCAAGCTGATGAAATGGCCGGCTTTTGGTTCAATTTTCGATCAATGGTTTGACTGGCTTTGGAGGCTGTGGGTGTGCATGGATGCATGAAACTAAGGTAAAGTCCGGTCAAAGGGGTTGACCGGACATAGTGGCATGGATCAAGTTGGATTCTGGCTGATAGAATAGACAGCTTTTGGGTCAATTTTCCGATCAACGATTTGACCAACGTGGATTTGGCCTTTTTTTTTTTTCCTTTTGTATGTTTTATTTCGATTTTATGAAATGTTTCATGGTGGTACTCGGGATTTATCCTAGCGTCTATGTTTTTACCACTAAGTCAGCAAAATATTTGGAGGTAGAACATACTTTTTATACTTTCTTTTATTTTAATTCACTTTTACTTAAAAAAAAAAGAGAATTTATGTAAATTTTTTAGAACATATAAGGTATAAATTTAACAATTTCTAACATGCAAGAAGGCTCTTCATAAAATTAAGCATGCAGGTACATAACACCAGCTTTTCAGAACGTATATGAGACTTAAATTGTAGAAAATAGCATATTTATACATTATACATGAACATAGATATAAACTATCTACAATTTTACAACAAAATGAAGAGAATTTAACATGTATGAAGAAATGTTTGGAATGTATTTGCCTTAACTCCAATTCACCGAAATTTAAGCTTTGATCCACTTAATTTGGACATCCTTGGCTTTCTCTCTCTTCTCCTCGTTTGCTTCTCTCTCCCCTCTCAAATTTCCTAAGCAAAATGATAGAAATTAGCCGAAGGGTCCTATATATACATAATGGTGCTCAAGCTCCACTAAAGCATATGTCAAGCACCACATTACTAGCCTGCCAAACGTGAGCGTGGCTTGGGCATGTCTCGAGCATGCATAGAGCCCTAATTCCACGGCTTTTGGCACTCAAGTGTGGGTGGGGTTTTCTTTAGGCGCCGAGTCACCTGGTCTAATTTTAATTTTTGACTCAATTTTATTATCCTTTGATTTTAGTTTTAACTATATTAGTTTAATAATTAAGATTACTGAAAATCAAGGATGTAGGCCTTACATGCAAGATCTATAGCGTAATCCACAAATAAGTCACATACTCCTCAAAACTCTTTAAATAAATTAAAATATCTATAACAGAACAAGTCTTATCTTTTAAACCCTCCATTAAAGATATATTTAAATCAATAAAACCCATAAAAAGTAATATTTTGAAATATTACATTTTGTAGAAATTTGGGCAGAGTTCCTTTACAATTGGACGAAAATCAAAAATACAACCTGTTAATTAATACCAACACAAGCACACAAAGATCCAGACTTTATAATTTTTTTCACAACACATACACAAGATCGTGAATTGCCATATCATCCATGGCTCTAATACAATACTCCTAACTACTGTATTTAATCTAAAAGAGATGCCATCTAAAGCCAAAATTAAAAACCTAAAATTCATAAAAGAATAATGCGGAAGCAACTATAACCTGCAGAAGCATCAAACATACGTTCGTCAAAATACATAAACATTCTACATTATCCGATACAACATTCATCACAATACCATATATATATATATATATATATATATATATATATTCATTCACAATTCCTCAAAGTCTTCCAAATTCTTCAAGGATCTTCAAAGGTCTCCAAGCCTAATGAGCTTTCTTTTCAGCCAACTTCTACTCTCGATCATTCTTATCAGACTCCCGCTTATCTAGGGAAAAATAAAAAATAATGGGTGAGCTAAGACCCAACAATGTACCATGAAAACATGCATGTACAATAAAGGAAAAGAATATGATTCAATTAAAAAGCATGGACATAGGGAAGATATAAGAAAATATGAAACAATATGAAAACATGACCATGGGAACCAAAATCTTATTCTTGTTTTGGCCATAAAACGTGTCAAAAATAGTAAATCGAATCTAACTTCTCATTATTCTTCAAATCACTTCTTATTTCTAGAAAGACCCATACTAACAGACCCTACTAGTTGAAGGGACGAATAATTGAAAATAGATTGTATTTATGCCACACAATCAAAGTCCAGTATCAGTATCAGTAATGTAACAGTAATTCTACCCTCTAGAGTTAACGCTCCGAGGAATGGCAGACCAGGTATTACTCCATGGACAGTGTTATTCCCGAGTACCATCGTAGCGTTCTAAGGCATGCCGAAGAATCCTACCAGACTGTACAACGGACCTAGGTCCGATTTCTTACTGATTTAGCAAAACAGTAACAGAACAGTAACAGAATAGTAACAAAACAGTAATGCCCCGAAGGCCAGTCAAACTCTTTCAGATAATCCTTTAGAATACTCTCTAAGATTTTAATAGTACAATCCTTTTCATAATTTTAGATAAAAATCGTCTAGCGAGCGTAGCAACATGTCAAATAGCATTTCCATCACATTTCTCAAAATTCTATAGCCAAACACACCCAAATTTTTGAGCTGGGGTTTGAGACAAATTATCCGGACATAAATCAAACATAGAACATGAGATAAATCACAGAATTAAAGCCATAAATCATAACACATATACATAAATATGAAATTTAATCCAAAAATCATGAGAAACATGCAACATTCGTGATAAAGCTTAAGGAATGATGGTTTTAAAGCATAAATATCAAGGTGAAAATATTTATAAGCGGTAAAAATGAAAAATAAAGTTTGTGGCACACTTGCCTTAATCTGATAAACTAATTTTCTTACTCTAATCGGACCGGGAGTGGTGAATAATTCCTTCCTTTCCTCTTTTCTCCTCTCCTTCCTCTTCTCTCATTTTTCTACTCCTGCTCTACCGTTCACAGGTTTCTCCCTCTCTCCTCACGTTTTCCCTCTTTTATAACAAAGAAAGGCGGTGGAAGGAAGCTTCTAGATAAGCTCGAGCACCGTTTAAGCGCGCATCAGCGCCCCAGGTTATCCGAGAGGCCGTGCTCAAGTGCTTGTCGAGCACCCTTCGGGCAGCCAGTTCTGCTAATTGGGCTCGGGTGGCACCTCAAGCGCAGCTCAAGCGCCACCTTCTGCTAAATTCGCCCGAGTGGCGCCTCAGGCGTTGCTCGGGTACAAAGGCCCTGGAGCCTATTTTTGCCACCGAATTAGATTTTTTTCTTATTTTGTCTCGATCCATTTACCTTAATCTTAATCATTTTGACCTAATTATTAAAATTTACTAAGTTTTGGGAACTAGGTCGTTACAATATCATTAATAAAAATCACCACAAATTAATCTAAGTACGGCTAGAAAACCTAATTTATAAGGTCCATAAAAGATGCTGACACATTAGTCAATCTAAATGGCATCACTAGAAATTTATAATGGCCGTACCTCATCCTGAAGGCCATGTTAGGTACTTCCTCCCACTTAATCTTCAATTAATGGTACCCTAAACGTAGATTAATCTTATAGAATATCCAAGCTCCTTATAACTAGTCGAACAAAATCATCTATCTAAGGGAGGGAATACTTATTCTTAATCTTGATCTTATTTAACTTCTGATAATCCACACATAATCTCATCGATCCGTTCTTTTTTCTTCACAAAAAGTACAGGAGTACCCCTCAGTGAAACACTCTACCAAATAAATCCATTCTCTGACGACTCCTGTAATTGTTATTTCAACTCTTCCAACTTGGATGGGGCCATCCTATAGTGATCCCTTAAATCGATACAGATCCCGGCACAGCATCAATCGTAAATTTAATCTCCCAATTAGGAGATAAACCAAGCAAATCCACTAAAAAGACATCCGTAAATTCACAAATGAATAAAGTCTTATCAATGTCCACAATATGACTCCTAGATTTGGTCATATATGCCAAATAAGTTCAGCATCTATCTTTCATCAAATGGCTCGCATGCAAAGCAGAAATCAATTTAGTTGTATCCCTTCTGACTCTTCATTGAAACTCAAAAGATTCATAACTCAGAATGCAAAACAAAACAGTTTTACAGAAGCAATCCATGATAGTGTGATAGTATGCCGACCAATCCATCCCCAAAATAATATCAAAGTCCGACATATCAAGTAAAATCAAGTCTGCCAGAAACTCATATCCATTGACCCAAAGCGAACACTAAGGATACATAATATCTGCCAAGAATGTCTGCCATAAGCGATATCTATCATGTAAATATTCAATCGATTATCTTTTTAAAAATTGATCCAAAATACCTTTCCTCAAGACTTCTCTTTAATACCATTCTGTCACAAACCGAGACTAAAGTAGGTCTAAATAATTATAATTTATAAAAATCAAAATCCTAAAATAACACAATAATAATTAACAAATTTTGAACCTAAATGTGACTAAATAAACTTCCACATGACCTAAATGATACAATAATCCTTATAGGATCTCATCGGATAACCATTCGAATAATAAAAAATACGACCAACACTACAATGCCTTAAAGGAGGTAACAAACCAATAATAGTGACATAACCTAAAGACTAAATAATCCAACTGTTTCTTAATACATAACTAATGGCCTACATCCAGTTAATCTCAAATATCCAAAATATATCCCATATTATATAACCGAATAAAATATCGATACTCATCAAAATAGATAAACGGCGATCAGATCATGTCCAAACTTCTATAATGTATCCAATTCTACTAATCTGAAGAGATAAGAAATAAAAATATGGGTTTAAAACACAACAAGTATCAACACCATATATAATAAGCAAATATGTCCCAATCAAGTTGAGAGCCTATAAACACCATCAAAACGCATATAAGACCAAATTTAAAAATCCAATATCGAAAGTTACATGGGTAGTCTCATACTCAAATCAAATTTTAAATCAAAATATAGTCCCAACAGGATGTATACTGAATGAAATAGAGATCCAGAGTGATATCATATAATCCAAATCATATTATAATCCATACTGAAATAGAGACTAATTGAAATAGAGTTTGGATCAAAATCACATACGAATAAAATAGAGTTTAGAGCAATGCCATATAAATCAAAACATGTTTCAGAACAAATTATATATCCAAATGTACAAGACTAATCAAATTCCATCCGTCTGCAAATCTATGAATCTCAAAATAAAGTCTAAATGCAAATCAATATAAAATTATAAAACATACATAAAATCAAAAAACCAAATACCAAGAGACCAACTTAAATAAGGATTACGTATACTCTCAATAGTCTTAAGCCAAATCATTTGCTATTTAAACCCGCAGGCTAAGCCATCTATGTATACTATCTCACTTAGATAAGGAATATATTCACTATGTTTTTCCACCCACAGCGTTGTGTGTAATCTTTAAGTTTAGTACATATATTAGGACGTCCAAATATATTAGTTTCTTTTTAATTTGCTTATAATAGTTCTTATTTAAAATACATATGGGGCAGGTCATTTACAACTAGAGTCTTTTTCTGTCGGCGAAAAAAGGTGCCACAGAGTTTCCCCCAATGGGAACAAAACTCTCCTCGTCGAGAGAAGGTCAAATAACAAATAATAGATCAGATCACAGAGATAGAGATCCCAGTCCCTGGATAGTGATACATGTGTACCAATGGATGATCCATGAAGGTTTTTATTTTTTTTTCCTTAAAAATATATGATACATAAATATATAATCTCAAATATTTACCCATTTTTTCATAAAATAACAAAGCCTTTAAATATTCACAAATCTAAAATAAAACTCCAAATGATCGATAAAATAGCATGCATGCACAAAGAAAAAAAATGTACTAAATAAAAATAGTATGCACGAATATTAAACCTCTAAAACATACATCAAACTTATCAGATATGAAAACAGATTAGGGATAGGGCGAGAAATAAATTGCCTCAACCTCCTACCAAGTAAATATAACAAAAGGATACCCCGATCTACCCTTTTCCTTCTTCCTCTCTCCTTTTTCTCTTGCTCTCTCTCTCCTCTCTCTTCCTTCTCATGTGTGAAATGATGAATAGCGCCTTTGCAACACCTTATATACTCATTGGCACTCAAGCGTCACCGAGGTGCATCTTAAGCACTGTCCTCTCAACAAACGATGCTTGAGCGTGGGCTTAGGTGCCCCTCGAGCACTAACTCTTGGCAAATGGTACTCAAGTGCCACTCAAGCCCGCCTTAGACACCAACCTGGTACTCGAAATTTCTTTATAATTTCACAATATATAATTAATTACAATGGATCCAATTTACCCAAATAACAAATACTTCTAAAATAAATCAAATGAGAATCTGGGTATTACACATAGTTACTCCCAACAAAGTAAGAAGGAACAAAGAGAAATTGGCTAATATGCATATAGATCGAGATCGTGGATCAGGGTGAGTTATTAATATCAATTGAAAGGAACTAGAGAGTCTCTAATCTTAACTCATTTTAATCCGTTTTAAAATTATGAAATAAAAATATACATGAATATATAATACACGTAAAATATATTTAGATCTAAATATATTTAACTATCAAAAAGATATAAACAGTAAGTGTAATAAACATAATAGCCAAAATAGGATTTTTTATGACGAATAAAAACCTTAATAACCATCATTAACAAGTAAAACCCTCCAAACTTCTACGACCAATAAAAATAACGCATTAAGAAAGTTAACTTATAGGTCAGGTGGTACAAATGCTCTAATTTAGTCGACTTATTCCCGACTTGTAACCCCTATCAAGAAACGCCTTGAATTTGCCTTCGATTTTAGAACCGGAGACCTTTCAATTTTCTTGTCAATCTTATCCCACAAGTTATAAAATTTTTCCATGCCACTTGATCCCAATTTCTATGCCACCCATGTCTCGTATGAAGGTCAAAAAGTAGGAAAAGATACATATAATGAATAATATGTAATGATAAAACTTTAGGATTGATACTTAATGACCAAGGAAGAGTTTTCATAAAATGGAGCTTTTTACAAGCTTAAAGAGTGAATCTTTGAGGAGCATCATTGTGCAATATAATCATAAAAAATATTGTCAACAAGTAGGAAAAGATACATATAATGAATAATATGTAATGATAAAACTTTAGGATTGATAATTAATGACCGAGGAAGATTTTTCATAAAATGGAGCTTTTTACAAGCTTAAAGAGTGAATCTTTGAGGAGCATTATTGTGCAATATAATCATCAAAAATATTGCATAAGTTGTGGAAGGTAGGTATATATAGAAATGGTCTAAAATTAGATAAAAAAGTAGCAAATAAGAAATGTGCACCCCAATGCCCGTGCACCATAGAGGCACGCGTCAAGCCCACATTGAGTTCGTGCCCCAGTGCTTGAATGCCCATCGGGTGCTCATCCGGCACACATTGGGTCCACGCCCTAGCACTCGAGTGATGATCAGATGCTCATCAGGCACGCATAATCTGAAAGTGCGCTTTGTGCACGCCTTGGGCGCACCTCGAGAGTGGACATTTTGGAAAGGGTGCTCATGCACATCTTGATCGCACTTTAAGCACAGGCATTTTGGAAAGGGCGCTCATATACATCTCGACTGCACCTCAAGTAAGGACATATTGGAAAAGGAGCTCGTGTATGGATTAGATGTAAGGCAGGCATGGATATTAGGAATCACGCATTTATGAACCTCATGCATGAATCTAATATAAATCTTCACGACACTAGATAATATGCCAACGAAAGACTAGATGTAGTCACGAAATATGCCAAAATATAATATGCCTAACAACGTTAATAAAAAGCCAAGAGATTTCCCTAAAGTAGAAATGGTAAGTCGCAAGCATACTATAAGGAAATGATTTGGATAAAAGAGGCACATTCTAAGATTTAGAGAATGATGGGTAATTTTGTCAAATGTTATACACTTGAAACTATTATGTGAAAATTTATTTAATAATTATGAATTATTTATTATTTTTTATAGTTTACATATATTTATTTTATAAGTACTTTTATTATGATATGTGATATTATACAGAATTAATAATGAATATATCACACAAAATTATGCCGACGATTAAAGAATCAAGGTGGGGAGTGATGATTTCTTGATTTCTTATTAACTCATTTTAATCTATTCTGAGATATTTATAAATTAAATAAGCTTATTGTAATGTCCCTTTTTCACATATAATAATTAAGGTTACATAATCAAGTTTTATGAGAGAAATATTAAGAAATCATCATGGCCAAAAAATTATCTGTCTAGGACAAGAATAGTAGACCAGGAAAATTAATAGTGGACCGGCAGAAAATTAATGTAATGAACTGACCGGGAATTGTAGAATAGGTGAAGATGTAAGTGGCCGGTTAACATGCTTGACCAGCTGAATTGGATTTTACCCAGGTATGCACAACTTGCCTGGCTTAACGTGAATTTGCCGTTGTGCTTTTTAAAGCAGGAAAGTCCAAATTGCCCGGTTAAGATGTTGACCAGCATTTTGGGCACCCAGCACCATCACCATGATAAATTGTCTAGTCAAAATATTAACCGGCATAAAATGGGAGCTGCTGGCTACAGCCAAGGAGACCGGCTGTTTTAGCCGCCATGAATGTAAAAACTGCGGCCGTGAGATGTTGAGCTGAGGGAAGCCGTTTGCTTCAACTTTCAAAATAACCGATCAATATCTGGGTGCTTTTGAGAATGCTTTTGAGAAAAAATATCTAGGTGCCAAAATATCTGATCAATGGGTGTTGACGGGCAAAAAATGGGGAGCCGTTACAGCCGTGAAAAGCTGGGCCGTTAGAAACGTTGAGCCGCCCCACAAGACATTGAGCCACGTCAGTGGGATGTTGAGCCGTGTTTTCAGACGTAGGGGGGAGCCGTTGCTCCAGCAGCCAAATAGCCGGTAAAATGGCCGGTTGCTAATGGATACAAAATGACCGACTATGGGAGGCTAAGTCCGCAAAAGTAATAAGCAGAATGGATTTCTGTCGGAGACCTTTT
This sequence comes from Nepenthes gracilis, assembly GCA_033239525.1. Taxonomy (NCBI): domain Eukaryota; kingdom Viridiplantae; phylum Streptophyta; class Magnoliopsida; order Caryophyllales; family Nepenthaceae; genus Nepenthes; species Nepenthes gracilis. The sequence continues at coordinate 1,419,358 of BSYO01000023.1, forward strand.
CGGATACAATTAAAATTCGAAGACGATTTTCTGGATTCCTTCCAGAGACGAAGATGATTTCCAGTGACCATGGATGCCGGAGAAGGTGATCTAGAGATCATGATGAATTTTTCAGAGGCCAAGATGCCATGCTAAACTTCCGGAGACCAAGATGCCATGCTAAATTTTTGGAGACCAAGCCGAATTTTCGGAGGCGCTTGAGAAGATTTCTAGTGACGATTTCGAAGAGAATTGATAAGATTTCCAGAGACGATTTTCTAAGATAATTGAGAAGATTTTCGGAGATGATTGAGAAGGTTCCCAAAAATGATTTCTAGAGACGATTGAGAAAATATCCGGAGACGATTTTTGGAGAGGATTAGATGAGATTCTGGAGACGAGTTTCAAAAGATGGTTTCCGGAGACAATTAGATGAATTTTCGAAGACAATTCCGGAGTCGAATTGAGTAAATTTCCGAAGAAGATTTCAAGAGATAATTAGGTAAGTTTCCGAAGATGATTTCTAGAAAGGATTAGGTGAGATTTCGAAGACGATTTCCAGAGACAATTGAGGTAGTTTTCGGAGATGACTTTTGGAGAGAATTGAGAGGAATTTAGAGAGAAATTCCAAAGAGGAATTTGGAGAGGAATTTAGAGAGGAATTCCGAAGAGGAATTTGGAGAGGAATTCCGAAGAGGAATTTGGAGAGAAATTTCGGAGAGGAATTTAGAGTAAATTCGGAGACGATTTCATGAGACGATAGAGTAAATTTTTGGAAATGAAATCCGTAGAGGATTGAGTAGATTTTTGGAGACGGAGTGTCTAGCCAGAATAGGTGAACTACTTCTACCTACTTGAATAATCTAAAATTCTTTAGAAGATGCAGTAAAAGAAAAATATCTGAAGAAGGTTACCTATTCCCACCTACCTCGCTAACCTTCTAGAAAGGAAAATTGAGTAAGAAAAGGAAGTATGAAATAGTTAACTTGTCCTCACCTACTCCCACTGACCCCATCGCCTATAAATACTGACTCTGGAGGTTTGGAAGAAAAGTTTTGGGGAGCAAAGAAAAAGGATACAAAGAAGATAAAAGAGACAAAAGAAACGAATGAGAAGGAGAAGAGGAAGAATTCCGGCCATATTCAAGTAAAAGATTTCCAACTAGATCTAAGTAAGGGAGTTCATAGATCAAAATTTTAGGCAAGTCTGCCCTATGTTTTTAATAAATTCATGTTTAAAGTCTGTTAAGTAATAATGTGTTCTTGCCCTCTCTATTATACATGAAACATGATAAAGTAATTGATTTCTGCATGTTGTTATTGTTTATTAATGTATCATTGAAGAACTTCGATCATTTGCATCAAGAAAGAACTACGGATATTTGCATGTTTAAAGAAGTCTGGTAACTACATGTTTTAAAGAAGTCCAGTTATTGATTATTTACATGAAGTCCCGTTATTTGGTGGTTTGCATGAGTCCGATTAATTTCATCTCTGAATAAGTCCGGTCTTTGCATCTATAAAGAACTTCAGTTAATTGCATTATTAAATGTTGACGTTATTTGCATGAAGTCTGGTCATGACCATGTTTAAAATAAGTCTGACTATTTACATGTAACAGATGTCTAGTTATTTGTGTTATTGAATAACTTTAGCTATTGTGCTTTTAAAAGAACTGTAGTCTTTTGAATGTTTAAGAATTTTGGACCTCTGTATATTGAGAACTTAGGATGCACTGCTTTTGGATTTTTGACGCTCATGATTTATGAAAATGGATTTGATGACCGAGTAACTACAGGCCTTAAATGTAGCTGTTTTATTAGTCAAGATTACGAACCTTAAATGTAGCGTTTGGTTGGTCAAGACTACAGACCTTAAATGTAGCGTTTTATTAGTCAAGACTATGAAACTTAAATGTAGAGTTGATGAGATATGATATGGAATATATAGTCGAGTAGCTGCATACCTCAAATATAACCGAGTAGTTGCATGTCTAAAATGTAACCGTTTCTAATGGTCGAGTAGTCACAGACTTTAAATGTAGCCAGTTTTTTATGAAAACTGTTTTGAAAATAGAAACCTGCTTTGGAAACCAAAATGACTTTGGCACATGTTTTTAAGAAATTGACTCCGGCCATATTTCATGATCTGCATGGCATAATTGCCTTCATTACATTTTGTTTGTTTCTGCCCATTTATGACTATACATGACTTTTGCATATGGGTACCTTGTTGGCCTTCTACTCACTCCTCTTTTGTTTCTAACTTTCAGACGATAATGAGTTTATACCGGACGAGAGAGAAATCGATCAGATGAATAAGGATGTAAGCCGACTGAGAAAGAATCGGACTGAACGGATTAGCTAGGAAGGAAAGGTTGATCCGGATGCCTGTAGCAGTTAAAGACCAATCTCGATATAATTTTCCTCTAGTTATTTTGGAAACTTTTATGAAATAATTCCGCTGTAAAATTTTCAGGCAAGTGTCCCTTACGCTTTTAATAAATTCATGTTTAAAGTCTGTTAAGTAATAATGTGTTCATGCTCTCTCTGTTATACGTGAAGCATGATAAGGTAATTGATTTCTACATGTTGTTATTGTCTATGAATGTATCATTAAAGAACTTCGATCATTTGCATCAAGGAGGAAATTTGAATATTTGCATGTTTAAAGAAGTTCAATAACTGCATGTTTTAAAGAAGTCCGGTTATTGATTATTTACATGAAGTCCGGTTATTTGGTGATTTGCATGAGTCTGATTTAATTGCATTTTCAAGAAGTCCGGTCTTTGCATCTATAGAGAACTTCAGTTAATTACATTATTAAATGTAAATGTCATTTGCATGAAGTCTTGTCATGAGCATGTTTAAAAGAAGTTCAACTATTTGCTTGTAAAAGATGTCTGGTTATTTGTGATATTGAATAACTTCTGCTATATTGCTTTTAAAAGAACTACGGTCTTTTGCATGTTTAAGAATTTCAAACCTCTATATATTAAGAACTTGGGATGCACTGCTTTCGGGTTTTGGATGCTCATGGTTTATGAAAATGGATTTGATGGCCGAGTAGCTACCAGCCTTAAATGTAGTCATTTTATTGGTCAAGACTACGGACCTTAAATGTAGCGTTTGGTTGGTCAAGACTACAGACCTTAAATGTAACGTTGATGAGATATGTATGGGATATGATGGTCGAGTAGCTGCAGACCTTATATGTAGTCGTTCTCTGATGGTCAAGTAGCTACATGCCTAAAATGTAGTCGTTTCTGATGGTCGAGTAGCTGCAGACCTTAAATATAGTCAGTTTTTGATGAAAATTGTTTTGAAAATAGAAACCTGCTTTGGAAACCAAAATGACTTCGGAACATGTTTTTAAGAAATTGACTCTGGCCATGTTTCATGATCTGCATGCACAATTGCCTTCATTACATTTTGTTTGTTTCTACCCTGTTTATGACTATACATGACTTTTGTATATGGGTACCTTGTTGGGCTTCTACTCACTCTTCTTCTGTTTCTAACTTTCAGACGATAATGGGTTTATACCGGACGAGAGAGAAATTGATCAGACGAACAAGGACGTAAGCCGATCTAGAAAAAATAGGACTGGACGGATTAGCTAGGAAGGAAAGGTTGATCCGAACACCTGTAGTAGTTAAAACCAATCTCAATGTAATTTTCCTCTAGTTATTTTGAGAAATTTTGTAAAACAATTCCCCTATGAAATTTAATGGATATTAGTATACTTCCACATGATTTTATAGTTTGGAGTAATTTTAATTCCTAGTGGCATCTCATGTGTCTTAGCCGACCGACCCTACTTCCTAGTTGGCCAAGAGAAGGCCAGACAAGTTGAGGACATTTGACCAATCGCGATCCTATGTAAATAGAAAAGAAAAGAAAATTTTTATATGCTTCAAATTTAATTGCTTTTATTTCAAAACTCATGACAAAGACGTTAAGTATGATTCTAACAGAGGTCACATATGAGGGAAATATGGCCGGTCCGTCACAAATGGCATCAGAGAGATTGAGATGCCTTAAGTTTTGATCAAAATCTATGCGAAAACTTAGGATAAGTTAAGTTTAATCAAATGGATAGGCGAAGGCATAGTTACATTTATTAGACTTAATCATTCTAGTTTGACAAAATAGGCTAGCAAGATTAGGATGTTGTAACTAAGGCCTGAAATCTGATCTCATGGGGTTGATGTTGTTTCGGAACATAAAAACAACACTATGTGGTAACGTTTGATTTGGGTCTTAAGGTAAGAAATCTGACTCCAAATCTACCATGAGGTTATTGGACGATTTGGGTGGCAAGATGTCATGACACAGAAGATAATTTTGGGTAAGAATATCTTGACTAGTGGGTAAGAATATTTTAACTTGCAAATGGGATTGTGAATTTCGAGAATGAGTTAGCAAAGGGGTGATGGAATTAATATCGCTGTGCTTATAAGATAAAGATGTGTACTAGGTTTAGATGACATGTTAGGCCATACCTGGAAGTCATTGTGCGGTTATAAGAAAATTTGAGGTTGTTATTAAAAGAGAAGAATTGCTTTTCTGGTTGGCAATTAAAAATACTGTCAATAGAGAGCCGAAAATTGACATTGATCTTGAGGACCCCAATAGAATTGATGAGGTTATCTAGGAATTTATAAAAAATATCAAACCGTAAAATCCTTGGGTGTAAGTCCAACTATTGTGAAAATTAGATGATCTGATAAGTTGGCCTAATAATAAGATGACAAGTTTTTAAATGTTTGAGTTTTGAAGTAACTTGAGGATTGTACTGAAATTTTGGGATGATTATTTCAGTGGCGTTTTTTGGGGATTTATGGATTTTTGCCTTTGAAATACTGACATCTTTGGGATTTTCCCAAGTTATAACAGTTAAGTAATTTAGGTGTTTGATATCAATCTACAAGCAAGAATTACAGTAAATAGTTGATCAGAATAGCGCAGCAGAATTGTATGGGCCCATAGGATTTTAGGATCTAAATTAAGGAAGCTGATTATTTTTAGAATATAAGGAAGAATCGAAATTGAGGCTTAGAGGTAACTGATTAATTGAGAAAGTGTTTCTCACCTAATAAACCAAGTATAGGATTTAAATAAGTATGGGATCCAAAAAAATTAGCCTTTTGATGAAGTTCTAGTTTAAAATTTTAGGAATGTAAATCAAATGTTGAGGATCAGAGTAATTTTAGAGAAATATCCTTAATTAACAAATATTAAAGTTCCTCAAATTTCGAGGATAAAATTTCTATAAGTAGGGGAGATTGTAATGTCCCGATTTTTACATATAATAATTAAGGTCGTATGATCATGATTTATTTAAAAAATATTAAGAAGTCATCATGGACAAAGAATTATCTACTAAGGACAAGAATAGTAAACCGGGGGAAGTAATAGTGGACCGGCAAAAAATTAATGTGAAGAACCGACCGGAAATTGTAGAACAGGTGAAGATGAAAGTGGCCGGTCAACATGATTGACTAGCTAAATTGGATTTTGCCCAAGTATGTACAACTTGCCCGACTTAATGTAAATTTGCCGGTGTGCTTTTTAAAGGAGGAATGTCCAAATTGCCCGATCAAAATATTGACCAGCATTTTGGGCACCAAGCACCATCGCCATGATAAATTGCCCGGTCAAAATATTAATCGGCATAAAATGGGAGCTGCTGGCTACAGCCGAGGAGACCGGCTGTTTTAGCCGCCGTGAATGGAAAAGTTGCGGCCATGAGATGTTGAGCTACGGGAAGCTGTTTGCTTCAACTTTCAAAATAACTGGTGTGCTTTTGAGAAGAGATGTTTGGGTGCCAAAATATCCGGTCAATGGGTGTTGACCGGCAAAAAATGGGGAGTCGCTACAGCCGTGAAAAGCTGGGCCGCGTTAGAAATGCTGAATCGCGCTGCAGGACGTTGAGCAGCGCCAGTGGAATGTTTAGCCGCATTTGCAATTGTAGGGGGAAGTCCTTGCTCCGGCAGCCAAATAGCCTGTAAAATGGCCGGCTGCTAATGGATACAAAATGACCGGCTTTGGGAGGCTAAGTCCACATAAGTAATAAGGAGAATTGATTTCTGTCGGAGACCTTTCCCGATACAATTAACATCCGGAGACAATTTCATGTATTCCTTCCGAAGATGAAGATGATTTCTAGAGACCATGGATGCCAGAGAAGGCGATCCAGAGACCATGATGAATTTTCTGGAGACCAAGATGCCATGCTAAACTTCCAGAGACCAAGATGCCATGCCAAATTTTTGGAGACCATGCCGAATTTTCAGAGGCACTTGAGAAGATTTTTGGAGACGATTTCAAAAAAAATTGAGAAGATCTCCAGAGACAATTGGGAAGATTTATGGAGACGATTGAGAAGGTCTCCGAAACTGATTTTCGAAGACGATTGAGAAGATTTTTGGAGACGATTTCCGAAGAGGATTAGGTGAGATTCCTAAGACGAGTTTCCAGAGACAATTGGATGATTTTCGAAGATGAATTGAATAAATTTTCAGATACGATTTCAAGAGATAATTGGGTAAGTTTTCGAAGACAATTTCCAGAGAAGATTAGATGAGATTCTGAAGATGATTTTTGGAGACAATTGATAGAGTTTTCGAAGACGATTTTTGGAGAGAATTGAGAGGAATTTAGAAAGAATTTTTGGAGAGGAATTTAGAGAGGAATTCCGAAGTGAAATTTGGAGAGGAATTTCAGAGAAGAATTTAGAGTAAATCCAGAGATGATAGAGTAAATTTTCAGAAACGAAATCCGAAGATAATTAAGTAGATTTCTGGAGACGGAGTGTCCAGCCAAAATAGGTGAACTGCTTCCACCAACTTGATGATCTGAAATTTTCTAGAAGATGAAATAAAAGAAAAATATCTAAAAAAGGTAACCTGCTCCCACTTATCCTACTGACCTTCTAGAAAGAAAAATGGAATAAGAAAAGGAAGTGTGAAATAGTTAACTTATCCCCACCTACTCCCACCGACTCCATCGCCTATAAATATTGAATCTGGAGGTTTGAGAGAAAAGTTTTGGGGAGCAAAGAAAAGGGATACAAAGAAGATAAAAGAGACAAAATAAACGAAGGAGAAAAAGTAGATGAAGAATTTCGACCAGATCTAAGTAAGGGAGTCTATAGATCAGAATTTCAGGAAAGTATACCTTACATTTTTAATAAATTCATGTTTAAAGTCTGTTAAGTAATAATGTGTTCATGCTCTCTCCGTTATACGTGAAGCACAACACGGTAATTGATTTCTACATGTTATTGTCTATGAATGTGCCATTAAAGAATTTTGATCATTTGCATCAATGAGGAACTTCGGATATTTCCATGTTTAAAGAAGTCTGGTAACTGCATGTTTTAAAGAAGTCCGGTTATTGATTATTTACAAGAAGTCCGGTTATTTGGTGATTTGCATGAATCCGGTTAATTGCATCTTTGAAGAAGTCCGATCTTTACATCTATGAAGAACTACGATTAATTGCATTATTAAATGTAGTCGTGATTTGCATGAAGTCTAATCATGAGCATGTTTAAAAGAAGTCCGCCTATTTGCATGTAAAAGATGTCCGATTATTTGTGTTATTAAATAACTTCGGCTATTGTGCTTTTAAAAGAACTACGGTTTTTTGCTTGTTTAAGAATTTCGGACCTCTGTGTATTGAAAACTTGGGATGCACTACTTTCGGTTGTTGGATGCTCATGCTTTACGAAAATAGATTTGATGGCCAAGTCGTTATAGGACTTAAATATAGCCGTTTTGTTGGTCAAGACTACGGACCTTAAATGTAGCGTTTGGTTGGTCAAGACTACTGACCTTAAATGTATCGTTGATGAGATATGATATGGAATATGATGGTCGAGTAACTGCAGACATTAAATGTAGCCGTTCTCTGATGGTCGAGTAGTTGCATGCGTAAAATGTAGCCATTTCTGATGGTCAAGTAGCTACAGACCTTAAATGTATACGGTTTTTGACGAAAACTGTTTTGAAAATAGAAACCTACTTTGGAAACCAAAATGACTTCGGCACATGTTTTTAAGAAATTGACTCTGGCCATGTTTCATGATCTGCATGCATAATTACATTCATTACATTTTGTCTGTTTCTGCCCTATTTATGACTATGCATGACTTTTGCATATGAGTACCTTGTTGGGTTTCTACTCACTCCTCTTCTATTTCTAACTTTCAGACGATAATGAGTTTATACCGGACGAGAGAGAAATTGATCAGACGAACAAGGACTTAAGATGACCGAGAAAGAATAGGACTAGATGGACTAGCTAGGAAGGAAAGGTTGATCCGAATGCCTGTAGCAGTTTAAGACCGATCTCGATGTAATTTTTCTCTGGTTATTTTGAAAAATTTTGTAATATTTTGCTGTGAAATTTAATGTATATTAATATACTTCCACATGATTTAATAGTTTGGAGTAATTTTGATTTCTAGTAACATCTCATGTGTCTTAGCCAACCGACCCTACTTCCTGGTTGGCCAAGAGAAGGCTGGACAAGTTGAGGACGTCTGGCCAATTGCAATCCTGTATGTAAAGAGAAAAGGAAAGAAAATTTTTTTTATACCCCAAATTTAATTGCTTTTGTTTCAGAACTCATGACGGAAACGTTAAATACGATTTTGACGGAGGTCACATACGAGGAAAATATGACAAGTCCGTCACACTTATATCTATTGTACCGCTATTAGGTGGAGAGAAAATTTCCGTCATCAAGGTGATGACATTAACCAAAAGAATAGATACACTATAAAAATATACGTATTGAGCTAAATCGGTAAACAAAAATCTTCTGGAATTGATTGCCTTTATTGAAAATATTATTCATCTTAAATATTATTTCACCTAAAAAAATTAAACGTATTTTTTTATTTATACTGTACTTGGACTAATTAAATTGTTGTTGCTCGTGTAGAACAAATATATAGACAATATTTGGTGATAAATTAATAAAAGATCCATCGGTCTCATGATGAGATTGTATATTTAAATTTTTTGTATGTATTTGGACTTGAGAAATAAACTGGCCAGTTATGAAAACTATTTTATAAATATTTTAAAGTCTGATTATTAAAGAAATTAAGAATTGATGTATACCTTGATTCATATTGATTCATCTGAAAAATTATAGTATAATAAATTATAGTAAATGATAGTCATTCTCAAGAAAAAGAGAATTTTATATATAAATTAAGAGATAAAGCCTCTTATTTATTTATAAACTCTTTTTTTCCAAAAGACTAATGATCTCATCTTTTTGATACAAAATACATATTCTTTTATAAAAAGTCATACACTTTAATAAATATATCTTTTTATAAATAGTCTTACACACATTTATTTTATTAAATATATACTTTCGTAAATAATTATCACACTCTCATAATCAATCAAAGTTTATGATTGTATTTCGCTTGAAATTCATTCATTTGTTAAATATAATATTATCTAAAATCAGAGAAATATGCAAAATAAACATATGTGATATAATAGTAATTAAAAGATGTCCGTAAAATATGCATAACTTGTATATCATCAATTAATAAATTTTAATAAACTCATTGGATTTGCATGATCTTTGTATGATCTCAAAGCCAAAACTAAAATTAAAAGAACTGCAATCATCAACGTAGTATTGATGTATTCAAATGATCTCTCATATTTATCCCATTTTTTTATGACAAGTTACTTTATATCCATGTGCTTATTTCTATTATTATTTAATGAGTAAATCACTACTAAATTATCACAATATATTTTTATAGGTCTAAAAATGAAGTTAATGACAATCAATTTTGCAATAAAATTCCTCATCTAAACTGCATATTTAATAGTCTTATAGCATGTTGTAAGCATAAGACCCATAATAGAAGTTGCAGTCAACTTTTATTTCATATTTTCTCATTATATATATATATATATATATATATATATATATAATAATAATAATAATTGGGACTCATGAGATCTTCCTCATACTCCAAAATGTATTATATATATACTCTCATAGACTTTATGGTATATATAATGACAAAAATATTTTTTTCTTTTACAAAACTATAAGTAGAAATTGCATATTTAAATTCAGGATACTAATAGCAAGATGATTATTTAATCTTCTATATAGACTTATCTTACAAACCAAATAACTCTATAGAGCTATTAGTGTTTGATAGGGACGGGCAAAAATGGGCCAGCCCATTGTCAAGGCCCATGGGCGGGTTGAGGATCCAGTGGATGGCAGCTCATGACCCACTCCTACGAGCTAGAAACTTACCATAACTAGTAACCGTCATGCTAGACACATTTCGTAATCAAGTCAAAGGAGGAAGGAAACTCACAGTGAAACGAGATTTCCTTATCCATCTGGGTAATTCAACGAGCGGTTGTCACCAAGTCAAACTGCCCACCAACCCAATAAATACTCATTCACTACACCAAGAAAAAGAGAGGACGAAAGAAATACACAACCAGAAAATTTTCTACCTAATGGAACGTCTGCAGAGACCACTCATAAATATGTCTTTCTCACTCTCAAGCCGCTCCACACCGACCGCAGCCTCCGAGACAAATACCATCCCTACTCCCATGCATCATCTCTTTCATCTCTCATCATTGCATCTTTCTATTCATTAAGAAATATTACTAACTTAAGTGTCGGAGGATATATCAGGGAGAGAGCCTCGCCAATCCTGTGATCTCTTATTTTTCAATCGTTATATGTAGAATACAGGCTATCCTAAATGGAGATCGGACCTGTTTTATTCAAATCGGCAAGGAAGATCGGAGTGGCTCCCAAATCAGTGCAGAACCCGGATCCCAGGACACATCATTGATGCCGTCTGTGGGCAACGACCAAAAGGCAAGCTTAACCACTACTCACACCAAAGCAAAAATAGTTACCACTAGGACTCAAGTGAGCACTTCTGCTAGGGAGGTCACCACCCCCAACAACGACCCTCCTGCAAGTAGTCATGGGGAGGACCAACAAGCTCTCTTCATGCAAGCACTCAATGCTTGGATGGATGACATATCTGAGATGCTCCAAACCCTTAGTGCACAGCGAGGTCAGTAGTGATCGGGGCTCCTTCCTCAACCGCCCACACTCCAACTCTAAGAAGGAGGAGATGGAGAAAGAAGCACCTAGCTAGGAGGACGCAGCGGCCTAACAACCTCATGACCCGAGCAACCTTGAGAGATAGGACCTGATCATAGTTGGAAGGCCAATTGGGCCCCATATCGAAGGATAAAAGCCCAGAGCGATAAAATCCTCGCTACTCCCGTGACGATTGTAGGCATCCAAATCAAGAGGGAGCCTCCTGTAACATTCAATCGATGAGCGGAAGCAGCTGCCTAGCTTAGTATCAATCGCAATACCACTTAAAGTTAAGAACTTACCTCAATGCAAAGAAGACTGTTGCTACTCCTTGAGTGGAGGAGAAAGTGGAGAACATATGGCAACACATGTTCGGAGGGAGCACATAGGGGCACTCCGCAAACTTGAGGAGATCTCCATTCATAATGGAGATCTAAACATAGCTGCTCCCTCACAAGTTTAAGATACCGGTCCTAGATGCCTATGACTGAAGCGCCAATCTGATTGATCATCTAGACCACTTTCGCACTCTCTTAAGCTTCCAAGGCTTGGATGAAATGGCCATATGCCAATACTTTCCCTTGACCCTTAAGGGAGATGCTCGAATTTAGTTTTATTGCTTACTACCAAATTTGATCTAGTCATTTCAGGAGTTGGCTGACAACTTTTTGTCCCAATTTTCCTCCAGCTGAAGGGAGGAGAAATAGCCTTGGCATTTCACTCGTATCAAACAAGGGTCAAATGAAAGTCTGAAGAGCTTCTTGACCCGATTCCCCATTGAGCCCCGGCAGATTTCCTGGCTAATCGACGAGGTAAAATTAAACACCTTCATATCGACTCTGGAGTTAGGCGAGTTATTTAAGTATCTGGCCCATGAGGAAACCCAAACCTTTCGCAAGGCCAAAGCCATAGCCCACGACACATGGCGGCGGAGGAGGCCAACGAGGCAAAGAAGCTAGGGTGTGTGGATCATCCCCACGAGGGACCGACGAATGGAAGGAAGAGAAATAGGGACTACTTCAACACCCGAGACCCCAGAAAGCATCCCAGAGTGGAATCAGGAGCTCGTAGAGAGTTCAAACCGTTGAACTTAACTCCTTTGAATGATTCTCGAACCAATATCCTCATGTAGATCCAAGATAAAAAAATTCCTGAAGTGGCTAAAACTGACTAAGAATCCGAAGGAATGAGATTAGACAAAATTCTGCCACAACCATCGATCTGTAGGTTACAATACTGAAGACTATTAGACTCTATAGAGGGAGACTGAGGATCTCATCTGGATGGGGCAACTCACCAAATTCTTGAGCAACCCGGGATAGGCCCCTTGTAGAGCAGGTGAAGAAGGACAGGAGCAACAGCAACTAAAAAACTGAGTTGTAGTTGGGGTAGTTAGTATGGTGGCGACTAGGCCGTCCAAGAGCCATGCCCTGGATTGTCAGGAGGCAACTGTCGGTAGCAAGAAGCCGAGGGTAGAAATTAGATATGATATCACTAGTTTCAGTAATAAAGATATAGCGCATATAATGACTCCCCATTCTAACCATCTGATTGTATCAGCACTCTTATTAGATGGCATGGTTGATTACCAGTTGAAATGTGTCTTTATTGATAATGAAAATTCATGTCATTTACTTTACCTTGATAGTTATTTTAAGTGGGACTAAAAAAGAGTCAATTGAAAATAGCCAAAAGACCCATCTACAGACTAGACAACAAACCGATGCCCGTCCAATGAACCATCCAACTAGAGGTCACCTTAGAAACGTACCCCATGATGGCATCCTGCATGCGACTATGCCTATCAGCATTCCTGGTAGTAACGTCGATCCCATACCTAATGATAAAGTTTCCAACAGCATGCAACATCGGAGAAGTCCTGGGTGACTAAGTAATCGGCTAGACATGTTACCTATCCCAAGTCACTTAAGCCACTTCGAATCGACCGGCCGAGGAATTCAATCATTGAAATGAGGCAACGCTACAGCAAGCTCAGTCCTGTGAGCTAACTAACCGGATTCCTCTAGACACTAGTGATCTAGAGAGATGCATACAAATCGGAAGCTTGCTTACTAGACCCCTACGTAATCAAATGATTACCTTTTTCTGGTAGAACTCAAATATCTTTGCATGGGCCCTCGCTGATATGCCAGGGATTTCGATTAAAGTAATGGTCTATAAGTTGGGTATTGATCTCAATCATAAGCCTATTAGGCAGAAGTGGAGAAACTATTCCATCAAAAAGCTAACTACCATTCGAGAGGAAGTGAAGAAGTTGCTCGACGCCGACTTTATCAGAGAAGTTCAGTATCTGGATTGGCTCTCTAACATGGTCCTCGCTAAGAAGAGTAATAGAAAGTGACAAATGTACGTCAACTTTACCGATGTGAGTAAGGCGTGCCCAGAGGATAGCTTCCCACTAACCGAAATTGACCTGTTAGTGGACTCCACGTCTGGGCACGAGTTGCTGAATTTCATGGACACCTTCTTAGGCTATAACTAGATCTGGTTGAGTTTAGATAATGAAGAGTATACCTCCTTCATGACCGACCAGAGTACGTATTGTTATAAGATTATACCCTTTGATCTAATGAGTTCGCCCTCCTTTTTAGGAATACAGGTGACCTCCTATGGAAAGAGGACGTGGACACCACTTACTAGTGACTCGTGAATAAAATATTCGAAGCTCAGATCAGCCAAAATATAGAGGTGTATATAGATAATATGCTCATCAAAAGCAAAACCACTGATGACCATATCCGTGATCTCAGCGAAACCTTCAGAGTACTTCAAGGGCACAAAATGAAGTTTTATCCAACCATGTGCATTTTCAAAGTATCCTCTGAGAAATTCTTGGGCTTCATCATCTCTTAGCGGGGATTGAGGCAAACCCCAAGAAGTTAAAGGCAATTATAGATATGACCCCACCACAGACCGTGAAGGACGTTCAAAGGCCTACTGGAAGACTTGCGGCACTCTCCCGTTTCCTAGCAAAATCCATGAAAAAATACCTCCCCTTCTTCAAGACCTTAAGAAGGACGAAGATGAAAGGCTTCCAATGGATGGGCGATTACCAGGCCACCTTCCAAGAGCTAAAGGAATATTTATCTAGTCCCCCTCTCTTAGCATTGCCAATAGAAGGTGAGGAACTGTATCTATACCTAACGGTATCAAAGGTGGTGGTAAGCTCGATCTTGATCTGGTAGCAATCAAACGTGCAACAGCAAGTCTACTACAATAGTAAGACTTTGATAGATGTCGAGACCTAGTACATGCATGCTGAAAAGATCAAACTGGCACTCGTCTATTTAGCTAGAAAACTGCGGCCCTTCTTCCATTCTTCTAGGCTCACAAATTCATTATCCTGACCAACCAACTCTTGAAAGGAATCCTACAAAAGCCCAATATATCTAGATGGTTAGTTAAATGGGCCATTGAATTGGGCAAGTTTAACATAGAGTTCAGGCTAAGGCCAACTATAAAAGGCTAAGCCCTAGCAAATTTCATAGTTGAAGCTATAAGCCCGGTTCTGGACGCCTATGTTGTTGACAAAGACATCTGTCAGTCAAAGCTGACCCCTGTCTAGACAGTGCACGTCAACGGGTCATCAACGCAATCTAGCAGTGGGGCCAGAATGATCCTAAGGACTCCCGATGGGTTAGAGATAAGTTACTCATTGAAACTTGAATTCCCTACCACTAACAATATCACAAAATAAGAGGCCCTTCTCACCAGACTCCGATTGGCAAAAGAATGCTTGGCGGGGCATTTGATCAAATATAGTAACTCTGAACTGATCGTCAATCAAGTTCATGGAAGCTTTGAGGTGTCGAGCCCTCTGCTGGAGAACTACCTCATTAAAGCAAGAGGCATGTGTCACGGCCTAGGAGCACAATATTCACAAGTCAAAATAAAATCAATAATATATATATTCTATTAACTATAAGAACCCAACCCGGGCGTGACAATCCGAACACATACAGACCCAACATGATAAACCCCGCACAAGATCTCATCGGACATAAATCCGAACAAATACAATATACGACCTGCCATCCAAATATCACAAGGGAGGTATTCAACATTACAATAACTCATTAACATAACGCGATAACTCCAAACATATTTTATACATGGATCAAGGCCCTCATCCAACCATAGAAAAAACCATAATATATTCTCGAGATTAGAAATATAACCAATATGAACGTCTCCACTCACCAATAGAGATCTGCCGCATCGACAAACGTCCAAACTCTACAAGCATATCCAAGCCACTGGTCTAAAGGGATAAAACATGAAAATGTGAGCCTAGAGCTCAATAAGTATCAATAATCGTATAAAACGGTACACATAAATAAGAAGTAGGGATATCGCATAGCAATCACGTAAAACAAAACACAATGTCCGTGAAATCCCTGAAAACCAAGGAGATGTCTCGTACTAAATCGTCGTCCGAATTAACTCATCCCTCCGGGACAAAATCATATAAATCACGATCCGGTAAAATCTCGTAGACGATATCATATCATATGATCCAAGGTCACATTACATAATCGCGACCGTCACCACATCCGTGTGGGACACATATCGTCGTCCGAATCTAAAACTCATAATGCAGAAATCAAGAGAAGACCGTCGGAACTAAAACATAAATCAAAGCACGTTCCAAGTTTATCACATCAGTACGTATGAGACATTCCTATCGCCCATCCATGGGCCAAACCACGTATCTCAAATCGTCGTCCACGCAACACATGCAGAAATACAAAGCATGCACGAAATCGGAGAACCAAAGATCAATTATACCAACTTGAGGAAAGGTTACCATCGTCTGGTAACCACGGCTATATCGGCTGCGATTTAAGCTAGCAGCTCAAGGCTCGGCTACGGTTTAGGCCAGTAGCTCAAGGCCATCCTTGTACTCTGTCTCCCATAGATTAGGAACTTGCTCACTATATTTTACCACCCACGGCTTTGGGTGCAACCTCAAGTTTAGTTATATATTATGACGTCTGAATATATTAGTTTTCCGTCAATTCCTTATGATGGTTCTCAATTAAATACACAGTGGGGCTGGTCAACTACAAAATATCTCAACCTTCCTTCTGGCGAAAGTAGCCTATCATATACGTCCCCGTCGGGACTAAGCCTCCCCGTCGGAAGCAGCGCCACATATAGCCAAGCCTCGGATCACAAATCGACTCCTAGGGTCTTGGACCGCCATGGTCCCATAGTGATCCCGCCCCCGGCAGCGTGCGTGTGGACCAACACACGACCTTGTTCATGGTTCCACAATATACGGATACACAAACATACATATATATCGTCCGGGTGTCCAAAATCCCTCCAAATCATAAATACCAGTACAAAACCACGGCACAACAGATAAAATATACATGTATGTACACAATTGATAAATTAGGGGTATGTAAAAATACATACATGTTAGTAAAATCTCCCACAGTAGTCAAAATATATCAGAAATTAAATCAGACCAAGAATAGGGCTAGAGGATACTTGCCTTAACATTATACTCTACAGATCTGAAGAAATGATGTCCCGAAGTACCCGATTTGTGCCTCTCTCTCCTGCCCCACGCACCCCGCATGCACAGCCCCCTCTCCTCTCTACGCACAGTGCCTCCGCGCCGTTGCTACTGCTGCCGCCGGTCCTCTGCCGCCGATCCACTACCGTGCCGCCTCACGTGGCTGTCATCGACCTCCTCGGCACCACCCAACCGGCGCCGACGACGTTACCACTACGCTGTCGCCTCCTCTCTCCCATCGAACGACTTCTCTCCTTCGCACCACGCCACCGCTGCCTCAACCTACGCTGCGCCACATCTCACCACTGCGGCCACCGATGTCGCCACTACCACCCTGAACAGCCGCCGTTGACTCTTCCGGCACCGATTTCCCCACCCAGTGCCGCCGCCGCCTCAATCCGCAACTGCCACAACAATCGCAGCCACACCCACAACCACCATCGACCGCCGTTCACCTGCGCCGCCGCCGCCGCCCTCTTCCTCCTTCTCCCTTCTCCTCTTCCTTCTTCTTCTTCTTCTTCGCGCTCGAACCCTAGCCCCCCTTTTCCCCCTCTCTCTCCTCTTCTCCCTCTCTCCCCAACTCATTTCTCCCCTCTTCTTTTTTTTCCTTTTTCTTTTTACTTATTATTATTATTATTATTATTATTATTATTATTATTATTATTATTATTATTATTATTATTATTATATAATATTTAATTTCAAATTTTAAATCGGATTCGAACAACAAGCACAGGCAAGCCTCGGGCGCCGCCCCAAAATCTTGATCATTCCACAAAATTTTTAGAATATTTTAATTTACTTTCACCACGTCCTAAATACCCAAAATCACAATTAATATTAAAATAATCCAATCGGGATCCGAAATATTACACTCTCCCCTCCTTATAAAAATTTTGTCCTTGAAATTTACGCATATCAGTCGTTCAACAAATAAGAACAACTCTTCCGAACTTACCTTGATCAAAAGATTCCTCCAAAAATCTGATTATCAACACCTGATCTTTCTATCCCAATATCAGAATCAAAATCTCAATATAAAATAGCTTCTCGAAATCAGCAACAATTCACACTCGATCACATGCCAATAATCAACCCATATTTCTCGCAACATACATACATAAAACACATCATCACGATCTACGAAACTCGGGACAATGCCAACCTCTTGGCCACCTCTCCAATTCATTGCAAAACCTCAAAAGGCCTATCAAACCTCAACCTCAATCCATCAGTTGCTCCAAAAACTAGAAATTCTTTTCTACAATATGCTTTCAAAAACATCTAACCACTCTTCTTGAATATCCAATCGGGTTACAAATCTGATCTCTTACTTCAATCCTCAAATCAAATCTTGTGATCGATAACCATGAATCCACACGATTCCACTGCGCAACTCTGATCAATTATCTGCTTCTAATCGCAAACAAGGGCTTCAAAATTAGAATATCGTGTAATTTTCTCATCTCAATAATGTGTCGACGACCAAACTCAAAAATGACTTTCTGATTAGCAAGCAAAGAGCCAACTTCATCAACTTATCCATCATCATCCAAGATGCCACCAAATTCCTCGCTGACTAAAACAAAATCTCGAAGGCTTCTTCCTCTTGGCTTCTACCTTTAGGCACAAGACTCATGATCAACTCACCACTCCGCCGGTGAAGAATCTTCGACGTTCTTGACAAACTTAGATCACTTCAGCTCCATAATAGCTACTAACAACCTCAACTGCTCCCTGAGCTTCCATCTGACTATTGAGGCTCTACTTGATTGCGTCCAGCTTCATGACCGCTCGAACAAAAGGAACTTTACTTCTAATCTTCACAAAAGCATCTTCCGCAGACTGGAGCTTGCTTCAGAGCCCAATCCTTGCAGAAATTATTCACCGATAACTCTAGAACTTCTCCGCTCAAAATAAAGACAGAAGACATTGCAACACAAACTCTTAATGCAATTCTGATCCTGAACAGCATACGCATAGGCTGAGAATGGATCCACCTACCTACTCCTTTGTCGACAAAATCTCCTTCTACTTCATGAGATTTCAGACCGATCCAATCGGAGCCGCCACTTTTCCAAAATCACAGGACTCAACAAAACTTCCACATAATCAACATCCTCAAATCATATTTCAAATCAGATTCTCTACCTAAGAATCCAAATCGAATCTTACCACTGAGGGCTATGGACCCACATGCTTCCACTTTTTCTTATGAAAATATATATAATAAATCCGAAGACTTTCGACCCAAAACATTGTCAATAATATTCGCCTTTTCTGAAATAATTTTCTTAAGCCTTTATAATCAAATTAAATAACAATTATCTTCATACAAGTAACATTTCTAAATCCTCAAAGCAACTACCTCAACTGCTAACTCCAAGCCATAAGTGAAGTAATTTTGATCAAAAAGATTCAACCGCCACAACCCATAGGCAATCACCCGAAAACGCTGCATCAGAACACAACCTCAAATCTTCCTCGGGAGCATCACAACCTACCACAGATTAACTTGATCCATCCGGGATCGACCAAATTGACATTGTCGGTAATCTACCCTTCATTTCTAGAAAGCTCTCATTACAATTATGATTCCAATAAGCATCGATCGTTTCAAAGCCAAACATCCCACGAATGCTATAATTCTCAATAAATCATCATCAAATCGCTTAAATTCAACTAGATCTAAGAAATCGCGCATCTTCGCAACAAATGATCGTCCTTCCCCAACCAGCCACCGCTTCAAACTTCTGCAAATATACAAGCATGCCATCGAAGAAACAATATGCCCAAAATAACACTACTGCCAACCAAACTCGCATTTCCTCAAATGGGCAAACACTAACTACCATTCACAGCTATGATACAGTCCTTAGACGAAACTCATGCCCCACCTAAATTCCTCAAATAAATCAAAATATCATTAATGAAGCCATCATAAATAGACTAAAATATGGTCAAAAGATCATAAGATTCATAAGACTTACAAAAGATGCCAACAAAATCACTAACCCAAAAACATCATCGAAACTCACAACGGCCGCACCTTTATCTTGAAGGCAACCTCAGGTATATTCTCCCGATATCCTTAATTGACAATACTCCAAGTATAGGTCGATTTAGAAAACATCGAGTACTAACCATTGATCAAACAAATCACCTACCAATTCCTAACATTTGCTTATCAAATAATTTATTTTTCAAACGAATTAAATTTTAATAATTCATAGATAACCTCATAGATTCATCATGCTTATCCCAAAAGCATTTAACACCCCGCGGCAAGGCACTCGACCAATATCTTATTGACTCTATACAAGGTCCTTGAAATCGATGTTACTCCTAACACAATCACAGCAAAACCTCAACTACCGACTAAAAGACAATTCAGGCTAATCTTCTCATCTAAAAAATAGCCTTGAATTACCATACAACCAGAAAACCTTTTACGACCACATAACGACTCCCAGATGTGGCCACATATGCTAGATAAACTCAGGCACACATTTTCGTCAATTAACTTGCTGGCACAATGATAACAATTTCATCACCTCTCGATCAGCTCTTCCTCATATTCAAAATTCACAGCCCAAATTGTAAATCAAAATATTCTTACCAAAATCATTTACACTAATGTGGTGACTTGCCAACCAAATTACCCTAATATCACATTAAAGTCCGGTTCATCAAATAAAAATAGATCAATCAATCATTGATATCTGCAAACCTAGATCGGATATCAGAGTCTACAAACTTAACAAATCAAAGGTTTAACCATCAGGGGTAAACTTTATCAAAGCTCGCTCTAAAAATTAAAAAAACATACAATATTTACATACAATCTCAAAGGCCACAGACTTATTTTCGTACCTTCACCAACTAAATTCACCTTCCTTACTATCCCGAATACCAAACAGAGAATGAGTCCCAAAATTACCTTCACAAAAACATCTCAAGAAGTGAAAAACGGCACTGAGAAGCCTACTACCAGTGGCTTGCCTCACTCTCCAACTTATGGGCAATAGACAAAACTTCATTTGAACTGTCAAAAATCTCAAACACCTCCTCCACTTTCTAAAGTTTAATTTAAGCCTTAATTGAGATTAAGCATCCTAAATTTTTTTCAAATCGGCTCACATTTAATCATTCGAAGAACTCTCCATCTTGCCTACAACAAACTATCCTTTACAAAGCAACCAAACTCTCATCTAGCTGCTAAATCGAATTACCAATTACGTCACTCGCGTGGCTCAACAAAGTCAATTAATCGACTTTCCGAGTCAAATTCAAATATTTACAACCAAAACTTCCATTCTTTACAAAAGGCTACACTTATCACGCCAGATATTCAATCAATTTATTGTCCAAGATGACCCAAAATATCTCACCTTACGACCTTTTCTCTAATACCACCACTATCACGGCCCAGAAACACAATATTCACAGGTCAAAATAAAATCAATAATATATATATTCTATTAACCATAAGAACCCAACCCGGGCGTGACAATCCGAACACATACAGAATCCAACATGATAAACCCCGCACAAGATCTCATCAGAGATAAATCCGGACAAGCACAATATACGACCTGTCATTCAAATATCGCAAGGGATGTATTCAACATTACAATAACTCATTAACATAACGCGATAACTCCAAACATATTCTATACATGGATCAAGGCCCTCATCCGGCCAAAGACAAAACCATAATATATTCTCAAGATTAGAAATATAACCAATATAAACGTCTCCACTCACCAATAGAGATCTGCTGCATCAGACAACATCCAAGCTCTACAAGCGTATCCAAGCCACTAATCTAAAGGGATAAAACATGAAAACGTGAGCCTGAGCTCAGCAAGTATCAATAATCGTATAAAACGGTACACATAAATCAGAAGCAGGGATATTACATAGCAATCACGTAAAACAAAACACAATGTTCATGAAATCCCTAAAAATCGAGGAGATGTCTCATACTAAATCGTCGTCCCCATTAACTCGTCCCTCCAGGACAAAATCATATAAATCACGATCTGGTAAAATCTCGTAGACGATATCATATCATATGATCCGAGGTCACATTACATAATCGCGACCATCACCACATCTGCGTGGGACACATACCGTCGTCCGGATCTAAAACTCATAATGTAGAAATCAAGAGAAGACCGCCGGAACTAAAGCATAAATCAAAGCACGTTCCAAGTTTATCACATCAGTACGTACGAGACATTCCTATCGCCCATCTGTGGGCCAAACCACGCATCTCAAATCGTCGTCCACGCAACACATGCAGAAATACAAAGCATACACGAAATCGGAGAACCAAAGATCAATTATACCAAATTGAGGAAGGGTTACCATCGTCCAGAAACCACGGCTATATCAACTGCAATTTAAGCCAGCAGCTCAAGGCTCGGCTACGGTTTAGGCCAGTAGCTTAAGGCTATCTATGTACTCTGTCTCCCATAGATTAGGAATTTGCTCACTATGTTTTACTACCCGCGGCTTTAGGTGGAACCTCAAGTTTTAGTTATATATTAGGACGTCCGAATATATTAGTTTTCCGTCAATTCCTTATGATGGTTCTCAATTAAATACACAATAGGGCAGGTCAACTACAAAATGTCTCAACCTTCCTTCCGATGGAAGTAGCCTATCATATACGTCCCCGTCGGGACTAAGCCTCCCCGTCGGGATCGGCGCCACAAATAGCCAATGCCTCGGATCATAAATCGACCCCTAGGGTCTCGGACCGCTATGGTCCCATAGTGATCCCGCCTCCGGCAGCGTGCGTGTGGACCAACGCACGACCTGGTTCATTGTTCCACAATATACGGATACACAAACATACATATATATCGTCCTGGTGTCCAAAATCCCTCCAAATCATAAATACCAATACAAAACCACCGCACAACCGATAAAATATACATGCATGTACACAATTGATAAATTAGGGGTATGTAAAAATACATACATGTTAGTAGAATCTCCCACAGTAGTCAAAATATATCAGAAATTAAATCAGACCAAGAATAGGGCTAGAGGATACTTGCCTTAACATTATACTCTGCAGATCTGAAGAAATGATGTCTCGAAACACCCGATTTGTGCCTCTCTCTCTCCTGCCCCACGCACCCCGCGCGCACAGCCCCCTCTCCTCTCTGCGCACAGTGCCTCCGCGTCGTTGCTGCTGCTGCCGCCGGTCCTCTGCCACCGATCTACCACCGTGCCGCCTCACGTGGCCGTCATCGACCTCCTCGGCACCACCCAGCCGACGCCGACGCCGTTACCGCTGCGCTGTCGCCTCCTCTCTCCCATCGAACGACTTCTCTCCTTCGCACCACGCCACCGCCGCCTCAACCTATGCCATACCACAGCTCACCACTACGGCCACCGATGTCGCCGCTACCACCCTGAACGGCCGCCATTGACTCTTCCTGCACCGATTCCCTCACCCAGTGCCCCCGCCACCTCAATCCGCAACTGCCACAACAATCGCGGCCACACCCACAACCACCATCAACAGCCGTTCACTTGTGACGCCGCCACCACCACCCTCTTCCTCCTTCTCCCTTCTCCTCTTCCTCATTCTTCTTCTTCTTCGCGCTTGAACCCTAGCCCCCCTTTTCCCCCTCTCTCTCCTCTTCTCCCTCTCTCCCTGACTCCTTTCTCCCCTTTTCTTTTTTTTCATTTTTTTTTTTTACTTATTATTATTATTATTATTATTATTATTATTATTATTATTATTATTATTATTATTATTATTATTATTATAATAATCTTTAATTTCAAATTTTAAATCGGATTCCAAGTAACAGCACAGGCGAGCGTCGGGCGCCGCCCCAAAATCTTGATCATTCCTTAAAATTTTTAGAATATTTTAATTTATTTTCACCACGTCTGACATACCCAAAATCACAATTAACATTAAATTAATCCAATTGGGATCCAAATATTACAAGCATGATCCAAAAGTTTGACAAAATCAAGAGAGTGTACATCCCAAGGGTGGACAATTGGATGGCTGATCAGCTAGCGAGGGTCACGGCAACTGAAAGCCCAAAGCAGTACTCGAGAGATATGAGGTAAGTCTTGACCTCTCCGAGTATAGAAGAATTCGAGCAAGGAGTACTACAAGTCTCTAGCAAAGAAAGTTGGATGGATCCTTACTGGAAAAATATTACCGACGGTAGCCTGCCGAAACACCTAGAGGATGCCAAGCATGTGCAAAAGATGGTTGGCTGGTATGCTATCGTGGATAGGAGAATGTACCACCAAGGATACTCAACACTGTACTTGCAATGCCTCACACCAGAAGAAACTGATTATGCACTGAGCGAAATCCATCCCGGTATATGTGGGTCACACATCAGAGGCAAGAACCTTACCTTCAAAATAATGCATCAAGGTTACTATTAGCCAACCATGAAGAAAGACTTTGTTGACTTCGTGAAGAAGTGCAAGAGCTACCAAGTCCATGGCAACATGTCCCATCAACCACCCACCGAAATGAGGACCCTTCAGCCCCCATAGCCATTTGCACAATGGGGGCTTGATATTCTCAATCCTTTTTCCATAGCGTCTGGACAAAGAGAGTTCATCATCGTGGGTATCGACTACTTTATCAAATAGGTTGAGGCCTTCCCGTTGGCCTGGATTACAAAACATAATGCGACACAGTTTGTTTGGTAGAGCATCATTTGCAAATTTAGGATTTTTAATGTCATTATGGCCGACAACAAAATCCAATTCACCGAAAAATGAAACACTAAGTACTACCCAAGTTTGAAAATTTGACTAATTCATACTTTCGTTGCCTATCCGCAAGTGAACAGACAAGTAAAAATCACCAACTGAACCCTATTGTATGGGTTGAAGACCAAACTAGAAGAAATTGAAGGCTCCTGGGCAGACGAATTACCATCCATGTTATGGTCGTACCAGACAACACCGAAAGAGCCAATCCTCGAGATACCCTTCAAGCTATGCCATGGGACTAACGCTATCATCCCAATAGAGATTGGACTATCAAACTTTCGAATTAAGAACTTTGACTTGCTCGACAATACATAGCGACTCAGAGAGCACCTCGATCTGCTCGAAGAAGCCCAAGAGGCGGCTAGGATAAGCACAATGGCCCATCAATTACGGATCACCCAGTATTACAATAAGAGTATGAAAGCGCACCAATTCAAGGTCCAGGACCTCGTTCTATGAAGTATAGAGGTCACCAATAAGAACACCAATAGAAACAAGCTCTCCCTAAATTGAAAAGGCTCATTCCTCGTCTTAGTGATTCTGTGAAAAGGTGCACATAAGCTGCGCACCCAGAATGGCAAATTGGTCCCAATGACATGGAACATCATCCACCTCAAGAAGTATTACTAGTAATCTCATGCTGAGTCCAAATAGGTCTAGTATACATCCAGAGTGTGCTTGTAAGATGTACCACGTTCAAATTAATAAGATAAATTGCTCGTTTATTGTCTGTTTTGTTTATTATTATTTGCTTATTTATATGAACGCTTGCATGACATTACATAAATTAGAATGGTCTAAACTGTCCCAAAGTCAGGTGGTTTTCTCCCCACCTGCCTCTTGACCTACAAACCATCAAAGAACCTCAGTCCAGCCACCGAGTGGCCCATTCCCAGTAACATTTGAACCTTGGATCCACTCTGAGCAGCCCACATGCCATTGAACACTTAAACCTTAGGGAGCTCATCGGCATGCATTCTGTGACTCCTACACACAAGGATGAGCGTCATCAGTCGACCATCGCCTGTGTACTAAGATCAAACGCGTGGGGGTGGCGATGTCCCCCAAAGGGACTAGTTCCAATGGTAACACATGGACGATGACCTTGACTTCACAAAAGCTTGGCAACGACAGGGATTGTGCTTAGCCGATAAGCAACAATACATCAAATATAACAATCCACATAAATATAAAAATTTTAGGAATAGCAATTGGGAAAAGTTCAATTGATTCATTGCAAAGCCAGAATATACAAGTGTACTAGCACAATAAAAACAAATGAGATGCCATCCGGCTTACAACCTGAAGAAGGTTATCTTAAGATTGAGGGCTCCTCAGTGGGTGTAAGGAGGGCTCCCCCTATCAAAAAAAATATGTCAGATCGGACAAACGTTGGGCACGCCTATTCCTTTGCTCGAAGAAGCCCATGGGAAAGTCTTATTCAACAAGGGAGGCAATCCACAGGCACAGGCGAATGCCATCCAAAACTCTGGCATTTAAAGCCTGGCCCATCTCATCCAGGCTTAATCAGGTCATCAACTCCACTCCTAACCAAACATTGTCACTCAGGAGGTCTGCTAGGTGTTGCTCGGCCACCTACAGTGCATCCTTAGATCTTTACAGGTCCTCCCTGAGCTAGGGTAGTTTGAGTTCAAGATTGGAAGCCCATTCCCGATACTGCTGGGCCTTGGTAGTGGCGGCATTCAGTCGGCCTTCTATCTCATTAAGCATGACCAGGTCGATGTGCATCTAGTTCAAACGTTGTACTTCCTCATCCAGCATGTAAATCCTAGATGACCACCGGCGCAAGCAATTCAACAAAATCTACACCATCTTGTCATCCTGTGAATAGAAAAGGAGAAAGAAATTAAGCCAGGCCTTCCTAACAAAAGTCAAAAGTTATTCGAAACATACATCAATGTAACATATTTCCTCAGCAGCAATACTTAAAGGAACTCTAGAGAAGGAAGAAGATTGAGGCCTCCGCTCCGGTGTAGGCGTCCCAGAGCAAACAAGAGATGCCTCAGAGGTTGGATGTGTTAGAGGGGCTACCAGGCCCCGGGGGCTGAAATCTCCACATGAGAAGCCTCCACGAGTTCCACCACCTCCGTGTCATCCACCGCCTGAGCCCTTGTCACTTACCACTGAGGCTCTCCTCAACTGAAGCAACAAAGGGGCCCGATACAGACTGCTTAGGCAATACAATGGTAGGAATAGGGACCCCATGCTCTGCCGAAGTAAATAAGCAAATCAGCTCGGGTGACTTCTCAGCCGTTGAAATGCTAGGGGCTCCGGCAGGAAGGGCAGGGGGCTCATCGCCCATATAGGTACCCTCCTCCAAGACACTGCCAGGTGAAGACGACGGGGAAATAGGTAGACCCATAAATAGCTCACCGACCCCTTGCATCCTCTCCACCATAGGAAAACCTGGCTCGATGGAAGAAGAAGTAGAGCTTGACGAAGCAACCCACCTCTAAGACGCGCTTTCAAGGGAGCCCTGATCTACAGCGATCCATCTTTCCTTTTAGATCGAGCGGGCAGTGGAGCAATCACTCTTGCTCCCTCCAAGGGAGACTCCCATTTGGCCAATGCGAGAGCCTTAGCAGACAGTAAGTGGTCCTTCTTATTGAATAAGTTGGTATTTACTCAAACCAACTCTATCAGTAGCCTTGCCAAGTCCTCCTCCTGATGTGAAACCTTGTCGGTGAAGGATGCTGGCATGTTGCCCCACTCATTGGGGATGACCCAGTTGGAAGGACCTTCATGAAGAAGAATCAATCTTTTCAATTATTCACGGAGTCAGAGATTCCCATACTGATTTGTAAGTCCCGGGGGTGACAATGAAATCCAATCTGTGTTCTGACAGATCTAGAAGATCACCTTTACTGCATTCAACATCCATCCATGGTGTCAAAGAAAGATGCAAAGATAACATAAATATCAAACAGTGTTGGCATGAAACCTTGCAATTGGAACACCAAGGTTCATTAGAATTTCTTACAACTCTGTTGCAAGGCAAAAGCGAAAGCCGCTGCTCAAGTGGGACTCATAAATGGTGATGAACCCACTCAAAGGAGAGAAGGCTCTATCGTACCCCGCCGGCATCCCAAATGGAATGACATCTCGGATGTTGTACTGTATATACAAAGCTGTAATATCGGTTTAGATGAGAACCGAATGAATCGCACCAACACTAGGAGCCATGAAAGAAAAATCATGGTGAAGAAGCATTTGAATCATGAAAAAAGAATGGGAGAATGACAAGGAGTCATCGTTTATATAAACTTCCATTTGAAATTCCAAAATGGCAACATCATGGAGTTCCAAGAAGATGCACAGGTGACACGTATGCTCTACATAGTACTATGATAGTATGGCAACTGATGCCCTTAATGATGGCCCACGCCATGTCAACCACCAAAGTCATTAGTGGAAGCCTACAACATCTCAATTGCCAGCGTCGTTAATGATGGCCTACATGGGCAATTGACACTTGGTAGGTTTGATTGGCCGAATGGCAGGACGACACGGGCTCCAAGACCACTACACCTCATTTCCTGAAATGACAAATTGGCAGCACACAATTGTAACAGACTCAAAGCTCAACCAATAGGCTTTCGATCCAATGAGGCATCCAACCAAATTGGCTAGCACAAATCTAGTCTGGCATCAAGCCGGACTGCCAGGGTGATGATCCAGTCTGACGTTAAGTCAATTTGACCGGCAAATGATCTAGTCCAACATCAAGCTAGACTGCCAAGGTGATGATCCAATCTGGCATCAAGCCTGTTTGACTGACAAACGATCCAGTCCAACATTAACTAGTTTGACTGATCCATGACTCAGTCCGGCATCTAACTGGATTGCCACGCCCATGACCCAATCAGGCCTCTAATCGGACTTCCTGGCCATGATCCAGTTCAGCATCAGGTCAATTTTACTGGCAAACTATCCATTCTAGTTTCAGCCGATTTGGCTAATCCATGATCCAATCCAGCATCTAGCCAGAATATCAAGCTAACGATCCAGTCTGGCATCAAGTTAGTTTAACCGGCCCACGATCCAACCCGGCGCCTAGGATGGACAACCGTGAGTTAGAAACCGCCACCTAGCTGGATTGCGAGCAACCCAAGCGACCTGGTCTACCGACATCAAACAACGATGACATTTAAGGATTCAAAGAGGCAAACAATGAGGGCAAAAGAATGCTTGATAGTTCCATTCATTGATTTCTTTTATAAAGCACAAAGCGTACAATGGCAAACGTACAATAAAAAGAGAAAAAATAGTCAATGTACATGGAACAACGATCCAACTAAAAAAATCCAACTTGACTGCAACGAACTCCCAGATGAGCAAGAAATAAGAGGAGCCCAAGCAAGGGGCCGACATGCACCCATCAGGCAGCAAATCGTGACTCCTAAAAATAGCAGTTCTTGATGAGTCAAAACTATGACTCCTAAAAACAGCAGTTCTCGAGGAATCAGAACAGTAGCCCATCCAGAATACATGCCATTATTCAGGGGGGGCACAGCAAAAGGAAGGCCTCACCCCGCAATAATCAGGAGATAGGCTTGGCTCTAGGACAGATACGAAAAGGGGTAACCAAAGTTGTTCTCCACACGAAAAGGAGTAATCAAAGCAGACTTCTTATACATCCTAGGGTGACAACTTTGAATGTCAGAGATGAATTTCCTCCAATCCTGGCAACAAGTGACGCAGGCTCCATGACAACTTCCAACCCTCACACCACTTGAGTGGTGAAAGCGTGGAGTTAATGTAAGCCACAGCAAGCCCCTTCATTTATAGTGAGTGGGAGGATCAACAGGTTATTAAATGATGAAGATTTTCCATGCCAACAAAATCCATAGAGAATCGTCGGGTGCAGGGAATCTTGCCAGAATGGGTAAGATAGCTGATTAGAATGTAGCATAGGAAAGGGACGAACGAGGAAAGTGATAAAGGGCGTCCAATCAATAAACATGTTGGGGGTTGAAAATTCGAACCTACGTCATGGGCGGCTAGTGATAGGAGCCACATAAAATAGGTCAACCCCTCGCAAAGGCCCATGGGCGAGTTGAGGACCCAGTGGATGGCGGCCCACGACCTACTCCTACGCACTGGAAACTTACCATAACTGATAACCGTCATACTAGACACATTTCATCATCAGATCAAAGGAGAAAGAAAACTGGCAGTGGAACGAAATTTTCTTATCCATTCGGGTAATTCAACGGGCGGTTATCACCAAGTCAAGCTACCCACCAACCCTACAAATACTTCTTCACTACACCAAAAAAAAAGCGAAGACGAGAGAAATACACAACTAAAAAATTCTCTGCCTAAAAGAACGTTCGCAGAGATCACTTACAATTCTGTCTTTCTTACTCTCAGGTCACTTCATGCCAAGCGCAGCCTCCGAGACAAATACCATCCCTACTCCCATGCATCATCTCTTTCATCTCTCGTTATTGCATCTTTCTATTCGTTAAGAAAAATTATTAATTTGAGCGTCGGAGAACATATCAGAGAATAAGTCCGGTCAATGCTCTGATCTTTTTTTTGTCATAGTGTACAGAAAACGAGCTATCGTAAACAAAGATTGAACCAGCTTTGTTCGAATCGACAAAAAAGATTCGAGTAGCTCCCTAATCGATGCAGAAGTTGGATCCCATGATGCATCAGTGCTGTAACATAACATTAGAAATTAATAAAATAGTATGCGTAGCATTAATAAGTATGCCGTCAAAATAACACTAACTTTATTTAAATTTGCTAACTCATATTAGTAAAATTAGTCAGTAAATCAACATGTAACATTTATGATTGACCCTTTTCGATGATAAAATTAGTAGAATTGAACATGACAATACAAATAAATTTAAAATATTTGGACTATAAGAATTTAATTTATATATCATGCACAACACTAAAACCTTATGCAATGATTTTTCTTTAGGGTCATGTCATTATTTAATATGATATAATATTTAATATTATATAATAACAAATATAACTCTTTAAGATAACATTAATTATACATACTAATATTATTGGATATTTGGACTCATCAGTATAATATTAATAAAAATATTTTATCAACTTTATGCCTTCTATAGTTAATATTATTTATTGGATATTTCTTGCTAACCATTTAGATTAGATAACTCAAATAAACTTATAAGGATTTCAAATTTGGAAGGACTTGCAGAGAATATTTCTTAGTGTATTTAGTTTTTTGTAATATAATTTTGATATTTTAGATTGACAGCATTTGTTTTAATTAATATGACTGCAGGCTGATTACGGTGATGTTTAAATTTGAATTAGTAGTTAATTGAAGTTTACAGTTGGATACTTTGATTTTTAGATTAAGATATATTTTTTTACTTAGTAATTTGAAGTCAAATAGTTAACAATATTTAGAGCCACTTTAAAATATAGCTGTTGTGATCTATGTTTGATTATAATTTTCCTATTTGAGCCATTTAGTAGTATTAGTTATAAGTTTGCATCCTACTATTCATTTTGAGTTTAAATCGATTAATTACAAAATTAAATTGTGAATATTTATTTAAAATCTGATTTAAGTTAATTTCAATTCATGTAATAAAGGTAATTTAGATTTTCGGGATCAAGGATGAGGGGTGTTACCTCCATATCTTTTTTTGGTAAGTAAATAAATTGCATTAAATAAAAAAAATTACACAACCTATGATTTATCTATAAGTGTTATTCCGACTTGGAGATAAATCATAGACACTAGGACATACCCCAAGCACTAAATAATATAACGAAAAAAACCAGTCCTGCAAAAGGATAACATTCATTAAAAGAAAGCACTCACACCCTTAACAATCAACAAATCAGCATTAGACTTAGGCTACGAGCATGCTACAGCTTAACGGGCAGTAGAGGACCATAAAAAAAAAAAACAAATTGCTTCAGCATGAGAATGCTTGCATGCTTCAACCGGTAGTATCTAGCAGCTGGCCAACCACCACACCCGTTTGGCTGCTACCTACTACCTCCATATCACAAGAATAATGCATTCAAATTTTAAGAACATTGCTTACCAAAATTTGCACACTAACTGGTGAATCAAGGAAAATACATGTCAAAATTAATCAATTTAATTTTTCTCTAACAAGTATAAATAATATAGCCCACAATTTATTGCCACCAAGTGTTGGGTCACAATTGCCTTTATAAGATATTCCTACAGGAATTTGGTCACTAATATAAGCTAAGATAAATTATCTTTCCCAAATCATTCAATATTACTACCATAGATCCGTACTTAATATGATTCAAGTCCTTCGGCCGCAGAGTCCGTGCACTCTTCTCAAATAATACTTTCCTAATTTTAGTATGATTCAAAGTCGGCCGAGCTAAGCACCACATTCAATTAATATATTATCAAAAGTTTTTTTCTAAAATAATCCCATAAATTATTCCATAAAAATCGGCCCTAAAACTAAAAATAAAAAATTTTGAATATTTGTCTCCAAAATGTTTCCCTAAACAATCTATAATTTTTGGCCTAGTGATATAATCTATGTGCAGATTTTAGCCACCAGGCCCAAAGCACTAAAGTATACCAAATTAATTAAATTTCAGAATTTAATCATCCCAAATAGTTATCCCTAAATTATTATGCCCAAAAAATTCAAATAATTGTAACAAAAAATCATGCATCACATTAAACAAGGCCCAAAAACATTAGAAACGTTACAAGCTTCTCCTTACCAGAGACATGCATATAAATGAACTGGCTTTTTCTTGAAACCTCATAAGCTTACAAGCCTCCCTCACTAGGATAGACACATGTAAATAAATGAGCCTATTGCTGAGACTTTAGAACTCAACAAGCATCCCTCATCGGAATACACATGTCTGAATGAACAAGCTTATTGTCGAAACCTAATAATCTAAAAAACCACCTTCATCGAGATTCAAGGGTCTAAATGAATGAGCTTGTTCTATTGTGCTTGATTCATCATTGTATAATGTTAGCCTCCATCATTCAAACAACATAAATTCATCAATCCAAACAATCTAATACCACTTATCGGTATCACTACAAATTTGAAACTCTCTAATAGCACTTGTAGGTATCCACATAATCTAGGCACACTCTAGTATCACTTGGTTTTAGTACAAACTTGACATGCCATAATACTACTTGTTAGTAGCAATACAAACCTAACACTCTCTAATATCATTTGTTGGTAATAATTAATTCAAATTATGATTCAAAGTTGAGAACAAATCTCTATTAGTATTAATTACTGAACATTTTGTTTAAATTCTTGAAAATACCAGATAATCATATACATTCATAGTAAAGAAACCATATGACAAAACGAACACGTAAATTTTACGTAAAAAATCTTTTCAATTAAGGGATAAATCACAGAAAAAAAAACTATTCACTATTATTGGAGTTTGGTTATTACTACAAAATCAAACAATTTAACAATTAAATAATAAGATAATAAATGAAGAAAAGTATCCATAGAAATGTTTTATACAATGAATGGAACAACATATTCTAGAATTTACAAGATAGGAACAAGATTTGAACTGAATAATTGGCTAAATCTCCTCGTTCTTTTCTTCTCTTTTATTTCTATTTCAATTTGGCTTTCAAACGGTAATTGAAAATGATTTAAATTGTTTTAGTTCTCAACTACTCCATAACATAGCAAAAACATTCAAAAACGTATTTGGCATTCGAACAGCAGCAGTTGATATTTGAATGGCAGCAGTTAGCATTCAAATGTTATGAGAAATAATTTTCCATGAACCATCCTGACATATGAGCTCATTATGCTTCCATCATACCTAATTGTGCTGTATTTACCCACACGTGTGCTCTCAGTGAGAGAAATCTCATATGAATATTAGCAAACTTTTCGGCTTGTGCTAATGTGGGTAGAGAACTTATACGAGAGTGACCCAAAATTTAACAATATTAAGATATAAGAAAGTTTGAGAGAAACTAATATATAAAGAGATAACGGAAGACCAAAGAGAAATTTTAAGAAAATTTTGTATATAATCTTTTCACATTTGAAGTTAGTAGATGAAATGGACTATAACAAACCCAATAAATAATAATATAGCCGTAGAAATGGAAAAAGGCAAGGCTTGATTTGGTTTCTAATTTTGGTTTTTCCTTTAGACTCTGATAGTTGTTTAACCACTTACTGTTCAATGTGGTGCTATGATCGAATTAGAATTCATAAGCTTTCCAAACTTAATGTAATGAATCCCTTTATCTATCTATATCTACAAATATAGTTTTTTTTATAAATAAAATAAAATTCACATGGATTGCACAGCTCTATATTAGTGTTTAAAGAGGGGAAAAAAATGTCAAAACTACGTATTTCTAAATTTATTCTCAAATTTTGTTTTAGTGCAAATTTTTTTGGTAGCAGAATATTATAAGGAAAATGTGGCCAGCAGTACCGGAGGATCTGCAGTGCATGCTAATGGTGCATCTATGGCCAGCAATTCATGGACCGATTTGGGAGGACA
The DNA here is from genome assembly GCA_033239525.1 of Nepenthes gracilis. Lineage (NCBI taxonomy): Eukaryota > Viridiplantae > Streptophyta > Magnoliopsida > Caryophyllales > Nepenthaceae > Nepenthes > Nepenthes gracilis. Next base: position 1,453,341 of record BSYO01000023.1, read on the forward strand.
GTCCCGTTATGGAAGTACTCCCTTAGATTCATCTTGAAGTGATCAGCTACCTGATTTCCTTCACGGTGTGTGTGATCAACAAGGCAAATCAAATTCCAGGAAAAATGGTCTTTGTATTCTTTGATAATGTTTCTATTTGGTTCATATTCTTCGGTCGACTGGATGGGCTTTTGGACAACCAAGAGTGAAACAGGTTCTATTCATTTACACCTAAAAGGAACATAGTGGCTTGACTGGAAGGAGAGAGATGGAGTGAGCAAGAGTTTTCCCTTTCAAAAGGGATGGGGACCTAGGCCTTTCACGTAAGGCCTAGTCTTGCTGAGCCACTAGTCGATCTAGAAACAGCATGGCCTGAAATAAAGCATGGCCTCTAGTAACTTCACAATTTACCGAATCAACTGATTGTAGCTCAACGTCAGATCAGTTCACAGGGGAGAGAAATATCATGACTGATCCCATGTTAATAGCCAGGAACCCCTGCCAAAATTATTATTATAATCTTTTCTGGTTGACGAGGCTAATAATCAATAAAATAGAAAATGTAAAATTCAATCCCACATCAAGTACAAATTCGCAGGCATCAAGTGCAAACTGTGCTAGCCTTGCGGATCCACAGAAACCAAGTATCAACTGCGTTATCCTTACACCTCAATCGTTCCATCTATTCTGTGTTACTACGTACACAGTAGAGAGTAAAACATGAATGACAGAGAACAGCCACCAGGGGCTCAACAGTTGGACACGAGAAGCCAATGAAGCGTCAGCCAAGTTGGCTAAGGTTGAAACCATGGAATCAAGATTTCTCCTGCTCATTTCTATCCCAAACTTTATCCAGCCAAACAGAAAAGGGGGGAAAAAAAAAGACATCAAATTCACCTTCATTCCATGCTTTGTCCACAGATACTAGTAGGTGCAAATAGAAATACAATGTTTATTCTCTCAACCACACAATTTTATACATATGGCAGAAAACTTCTGTATCAATTCACACATTACATCACAAATGAAAAATAACAGAAGGCCGTAGAGATGTACACCAATAAAAACCATGCAGTTGAATAGGACTGATAAGTAGATTGTGCACTAGCATTTGATCTCCCACGGAAAACTTAGTGCTTGGAGGCAGCGTTATCAGCAAAAGAATGCCCACTGAGTCCAGTACTTGAGTTCTGTGATGTAAATAGGTTTGGGTATGAGAAATATGGGTCATCCTCCATTGAGCTCATTCTTTGAGGTTGATGACGTGGGTGCTCCTCCTCTTCAAGAACATGGTCCCTGGGAGGGGGTTTAAATTCTAGGTCAGGTGCATCATATGTAGGAAGTTTTGATCTACTGAATGTTTGTTCATCTACGTAGCATTCATGCTGACTCTGAAGATTTACACTGTCATCGCCCAAAGGATTTTGATGTTCCAAATGTGTCGAATCAGTGGGAGCTGAGAGGTTGGAATAATCTGCATGAAATGGGTTCTCACAGCTGCTATCTGGGGACTCATCATTCCTATTCTTGGTGAGTTCAGAAATTCTAACCTCAGCAAGACTGGCTGCTGACCGAGCAGCAGCAGCAGCACGTTCAGCACTTTCAGCAGCAGCCTGAGCAGCAGCCAATACATCCTGCAAATCCACACTTGCTTCACTTCTGGTCTTTGAAAGAGATGGAGATGGGCTTCTATCTCTAGTTGAAAATGATGCAGATGCCAGTGATGGGAGAGTAATAAATGGCACAAATTGTTTATTTTCCTCAGCACTGACTTGAGTTCTGAGTGACTCACGCTTGCCATCTTGTTCGTGTGCCATGTCCTCAGGCCCGATGGATGGCTGACAGGGTGAATTCTCATTGTTTCCAGAATATGTGATGGATTCATGAACCACTTCTGGATGTGGAGCAGATGGCAAACATGCACCTATTTCTGGTGCCAACTTAGCATCGGCACTAGGCCTCAATAACACCTTAGGAACTTCAGGAAATTCTAGAGGGTCCAGGCCCACATCTAAGTCAGACTCTTCAACAGGACCTTCAACTAAGGCAGAGTGCATAACCTCATCATGCTTCTCTTTTGGAAGTGGCACTTGAGATCCACCAACAAATTGTCTTGGACCATTCTGCCGAGTGAGAACAGATCAGTAAACCAATGAAAGATGAACTCCTCTCAGAGAAGCATAAAGTTATTGCTCACCAATAGATCTTCATGTGGCTTGAAGAGTTCTGTTTCAGAAGCAGCTGGATCCCAATCTAATCCATGCTCTTCAGCAATTTCCTTCAACAACTGCAATTTCTTTTCAGCTGGGGGAGCACGAACTGACAGCAGTTCTATTAACTGCAGTACCAAAAGAGGGTGAACAAAAAGAAACAGCCAGGTCAGATACTTGAATAAAGTCAGAATCCTTCCATATCATTGGCAACAGAAAGACGAGAATGCATGCAACCTGTCGATTAACACCACTTTCTGGCATTAGTTCAGTTGCAGCTGCAACAAATTCTCTTCCATATTTAGCTGCAAATAACATTTGAACTTGTAGCAACTCTGGTAAATCTGCACAGCGTGGAGAAGCAAAACACACACTGGATATTGCTTCTTTCAAGTCTAACGGACATTCCCTGAAATTCTCTGTAGTTTTAATCCTCTATTTTAAAAGGTAAATGAGTATACTACTGATAAAAAGGATTAAAATAACAATATATTAGACATAGAAACTTCATCGAGATTTGAAGAGTATCAAATGTTATTCCTAGAGAAGTCAGAGCCACAGTCATGCATCTAACACTTCAGTTGCATCACTACTTATGGCATTCTTAGGTGCTTCATCCTTGTATTATAGTTAGCAGGGCCATTCAGCACTACCATTAAATACTAGATGGCAATGATCTGGAAATTGCAAAGGTTCATCTCCATTGAATCACTAAAAAGTCCAACCTACCATTCTCGGAGAGGAAATTGGAGTTCTTGTGAAGGAGAGAAGTGTAGCTATAATTAGAAGCAATAGAGTTTCTAGATCTGTCATTTGGAGAGCTAACTCAAATTAGGTTCTTTGGTAGGAGGTCACTTTCTAAGAGTAAGTCAGCTAAAGAGCTAGTGTGTCCTCATCACTGAACGTAAGTTGACTTTTTGCCTTATAGTGGAAGTTCCTTAAGGTGGCTCCTATATAGCCACGAGGTTTTTTTCTTGGAGGGTTTTTCCTCTGCCATCAATATCTTGCTTACTCTATTTAATGCTTTTTATTGATTTTGATGTTTGCTGACTTGCATGCATGTTTTAAAGATTTGGTTGTGGACCTGAAGTTGTCCAGACTCCTGTATTTTTTACATATATCAAATATCCAGTTGTTTGTTTTTCTATATCTTTTTGGGTATAAACCGACTTTTGGAGATTTCTTTGGTTTCATTGAGGAAAGTCTCTTTGGGGACGTTTTTCATGTGTGAATAGATTCCCAAGCCTAATTGAGGGTGTTTGCACTATCTTGTCTCCCTTATTTTCCATTGTGTCTCATGTCGATTCTATACTAACTGAATTTTTTGATTAATCAGCATTAATTAACAAGTTTACTCATGAGCATAATTACAATGTTGATTGTGAATTTCAAGATCTTATAACGAGAAAGATCATGGGCAGAGTCGTCACTATTTAGGATATCTCTACTTGATCAATAAAGAACCAACCCCTATTATCTATGCCAGAACCACTTCCATACCATTTATCATCCACTATAGGTTGGATCATCCCTTTCTTTCAAGTTTGAAAAAATTACATCCAAATCTAAATTCTATCACTAATCTATTTTGAAAACCATACCAATTCATCAAACACCATTGTGGAGTATTCTCCCCTACTTAATACATGTGGTTCTCCCTCTTTTGAGTTATTACACTTGGATATCTAGAAACCATGTCTAGTTTCATCTATGTTGGAAGTTTGTTATTTCATTACTTTTGCAAATTATTTATCAAATACCTAGTCAAATTTATTTAAAAAAATAATAATTCTAAGTTATATTCTATTTTTTGTGCATTCTATATCAAAATTAGGACCCAATTTTCTACCTTCATTGGTACTTTAGAGTGATTATGCTCAGGGATATATTTTTGCTTCTTTTTCTTCATTCATGTCTCAACATGGAATTTTTCATTTGTCATCTTGTCTATATACACCCATAAAACAGAGTGACAATGAGGAAGAATAGGTAGTTGATGGAAGTTGCTTGAACTATTTTGTTTCAAACTGGAGTTCCAAAGATTTTTTGGGGAGAAGTCACTGGAAACTTGTTTCTTATTAATCAAATGCCATTTTCATTCCTCCAGAGAGATTCTTCATGGAAAGCCATTACATTCTCCTCCCCAGATTTTTTATTATATTTGACCTCAAGTTGCCAAATTTGATCACAAGTGTTTCTGTATATTTTTCTTGAATATACTAATACCTAAAAAACATATCAGTGTTTCTCCTCTAAAGTTATAGCATTTTTTATATCATCTAATGTCACATTTCATAAATCTATCCTCTTTTATTCCAGAGTGTCTCCCTCGAGTTCATCATCTAGTGCCCATCTTGATGATAACATTCTTGATATGATATTGTTCACACAATTGTGTTCATCTTTGCCTAATGTGCCTTCTTGTCTTCCTATCGCTTATAAAATAAAATATTTGTCAATATATATCGACATCAAGCCCCCCGATACTAATATTTTCCAATGTTACGATAAAATTATAATACATCATCGTATCTGCAATACATCATGATATATATGTCAATATTCAAAATATTAGTTGATATATTAATATTTGGTTAATATATCGAAAAATATTTGTCTATCAGCTCACGCTTCGTAAATTTTTTGCTTCCGATAAATCAAATACTATATTATCTAATATGTCCTATAAAAGTAAGGTTGTGACCAATAACCAATATTTTCATCTATGCTTAGACTTATGTCGGAAGCTATTTCTCATCTACATTGGCAAGCATCCATGGAGTAAGAAATGTTTGTGCTTGAGCAAATTCACACTTAGGATCTAGTTCTCTTACCTATTAGAAAGAAACTCGTTGGTTATAAATAGGTTTGCATAATAAAAGTTAGACTGGATGATTTTATATCACAATTAAAAGCCCATAATAAGACAAATGAAATAGATTACCCTGCTACTTTCTCCCATGCTTCCAAAATGACCTATGCTCGACTTTTTGTCTTTGGCTGCTACTTAATACAGGCCCTCTCATCAATTGGATGTAAAGAACGCCTTCCTACATGGAAATCTTCAAGAGAAGATTCATCTTGAGCAACCACCTAAGTTTGTTGCACAAGGAAAGGATGTCTACTAATTTACAAAGTCATTAAATAGTTTGAAACAGTCACTATAGGCGTGGTTTAGAAGACTTGATGAGATTGTTCTTAAATTTGGTTCCTCTTATAATAGTGGCCACTCTATTTTCTAAAATCACTGTAGTATTAAGTGTATTCTTCTTATTGTATATATGGATGATAGTTTGATTACTATTAGTGACAATATTGGCATTACTGACCTCAAAAGTATTTTTTGAAGTTGATTTCAAGTCAAGAACTTAGGAAGTTTGCAGTACTTTTGTGGGATATAAGTCACAAGGTGTTGTAAAGGCATCTTTCTCTTACAATGAAATACATCCTAGATTTGCTTCGAGACATGGGCATACATGATGTAAAACTGTATGATGCATCCCATGGACCTAGGGATGAAGTTCTCTCCACATAATGGAGAGGTTTTGGCAAAGACAGAATGATATTACAGATTAGTTGGAATGCTTATCTTGATTACATTCTCGTAAGTGTTGTAAGTCTGTTTGTTTCTTCTCTGTGTCACTAGGAGATTGTCATGAATATTGTGCGTTCCATTAGGGGTACATCAAGATAAAGTTAGCATTATAGTGACCATGGCTATACACGAGTGGAAGATTTTTGGGATGCTGATTAGACTAAGTCAATTTATGATTGGAAGTTTACCATAAGTCAGTGATAAATCTAAATATTATACATTGACATATGTTAAGTGATGTGACTCTCACAATTGTTATAATTGTTCGGATGTGACAATGATAGGCCATCCCAGATATAGTGCAACAATTCAACAACAATTCACTTTGTATCAAATCTAATATTTCATGAACACATAATGCATACAAATGCCAATTGTCACTTTATTCATCAGAAATTTCAACAATGCCTTGTTCACATTATATGAAAATGAATATCAGTTAGCTGACATTTTTTTACCAATTCCTAACTAAAGTTCAAATTATTTAGAATAAGTTAGGCATGATCATCTATACTCCAACTTGAGAAAAAATGTTAGAGTATACTTATAATTAAAATAGAACATGTTTATATTATATTCCATTATAAAGGGTTTTAGTCTGTATTATATTGTAAATAATACTATATGTGAGAATAGATCCCCAACCCTCTCAAATTGTCTCCCCGCTCTTTGTTTCTCTTATGTTTTAGAAGCACACTATATTAAGAGGTTGCTAAGGGACTTCCTATCAAGATGGGTAAGAGTGAATAAGGACCACCTAATGAGTTGGCATGTAACTAGAAAGCCTAAGGTTGTGTGGTGACACTTTTTTTTTAAGAGTGGGTTAAAGATAGAACCATATGTGCATTTTTCTTCTTTAGTGGATTATCAGCATGATCATACTACCTGTCATCCCCTACATTGAATGTCCCTTTTAACTCTTCTTCTTTATGAGTTAACACACAGGGTTGAAGGTTCACAATCAACTTCCTAGCTCTAAAGTGAGATACAAAAGGAGAGCCTACGTTTTGAGAGGCAAGCATCCACTTTGGCGGGAAATGATTATGGAATTTCCCCATAAACCTAATACTTTTGGAATACAACTGTTGCAAACAACTATGAACAACAGCAGCTTAACACCCGAGGGGAGGAGGTGGGTAGGCCTACAACAGAATATCTGAGATATGAATGTGGGGGTCAATACTACTCATACTTCAATAAAATCATGCATCACATCGTATTCTTCAATTCCTTTCATCAAATAAACATAAGACTTTGTAGTGAATTCCAAATCTAATTTTAAGAGTATCTTCAGCCAATCCAATTTTAAGTAAAATTATGGGGCTTTTGTATAGGTAAAGAATATAAGGTGCACCCAAGTGCATTGCCCTTGGGATGATGATGTTGCATGTGCTTGATTAAGAGAGAGCAGCAATTGTCAAGGACAATTAACTTTCTATTTCTCTGCATGATACAGAATTGTGTCTTGTAGTTGCGATAGCCTTTCTATAATGTTCTGGAATAATCATAATAAACACATGCATAGATATCTAAAAAGGCGATGCTTTCTTAGTACCTACATATTCCTTTCCAAAATATTCGAGTGACACCTTGTTCTTCCACATTGAAATCTCTCTTTTCAAAGCCAAAAAATTCATAATGGAAATGGGTGGCCAACTCTAGTAGCAACTCCCATGTTCTCTAGGTAGGATGGGAAGTCCCAGCTTCTCTAGTAACAATGAATTAAGGATTTGTTCTTTCAACACTAGTCTACAAGTCCTATATTGGACCAAGGTCAAGCTAGTTGACCTCTTCAAAGAAATGCCACTAAAGTGGTGGCAGGCCATAAGGTAGGATGCATCAACCAGCATTTAATGATCTTTTTTGGCTTCTAGCAGCTCCTAGGTGGACAATCTCCGTTCTAGGCTCCTACTTTTCTTAAGATAGTAAGGTCATCATGCTAGTGAATAAACTTTGCTCTTTGAAGCAGCAACAGAGAGACAAGGAGAGAGGGAGCACCTCTGAACCTCAATAATGGGAAGGCGAACCGCAATAAGCTCACAGAAGAGCTCAAGGATCTCTTGGGCAGCCATCATGTTTTCTTCTCTTATAATATGTTCCACCTGAGAATTGAGATTTCTCCAATGAAGATAAACAACTGTTGATAAGCATTTTCTCTAGTAAATCTCAGTATCATTCACTTACAGGCACGAAAGGAGATTCTGACATTATTAAGTCGTAGTTACAGACAAATAGAGAGAATGATAGGATGAAATTAATGATACCCGAATGCGGGCAGTTGCTTCTTGACCAGTCTCAAGAAGCTTAGCTATGTCCCTGCGCATTTGCTTGATTTGAAGCTCTCTCCTATTCCTCAGCAACTTTATTCGCGGAATTGTCAGTTTCAGTAAAGTTTTACTGCAGCGGACAAAATCAACCCATTTCAAGTCGATTACGATTGACCAGAAATTTTTTTTTTTTTTACAAAAAAAAAAAAATTGAATTCAATTCAGATATTAAAATTTTTTTGGTAGGTAAAATCCACAAATTGATGATTTTGGTTTCACATAGTGAAAACACTAAAGCAGATACATAATTAAATGATACGATCATAACCAGACAGACGGAAAATTTTGGAGGAAAGAGAAAAGGTACCATTTGGTAGCCTTGAACCCCTTGTTGAAGAACGAGTCGAGCATCGACATGATTGAGAATCGAAAAGCAGTGCAACTAATTACCGGATCAATCAGAAAGCCCTAACTGCACTGAGGAGAAAAATAAGACACCAAGTATAATTTAAGAAAACAAATTTATCAAGCTCGCTATAAATGGAGAAACCTAAATAATTATAAGAAAAGAAATATATGAATATATATATATATATATATATACACATGTAGAGCTTGCCTGCTCCTCTGTCGTCTTCTCCGACGGAACGAGGAAATTTCATGTTTCGTGTTTTCCTTAAGAGGGAAGGCTCATGGCTCGCCCGTCTGACAGGATCGTGATAATTATGACAATGTCAATAATAATATTGCAATTACAACTAAGCACAGTAGGAGGTTAAGGCGAAAGAGGCTCGGCTACCCTTTGCTCTATTGCTCTATTAATTATAGTTTGAGTTTAAACTGTAATTTTTGTTTTTTAAATTACAAGTATATTTTTTTAATGAGATATAACATTTATATATTTAATTATTTATCTATCCGTATCCAAATTATTAATATTAGTATAGAGAAATATGTGAAAAAAAATTAAAATAAAATACGATTATATAAGTGAATATATAAATAAGTATATTGAAAGCCATCCGATATAAAACTGACTTGACTCTTGACATATAGGTTCTACAAACAGCAAACCCATAAAAATTTATGAACTAGTTAAATTGTTAGTCTCAAATTAAAAAGAAATCCAACTGAATGATAGAATTATCAAGTAGATGAATAATCAGACTATTAAATATACTAAAGATTAAGTTACCAAATGAAAAGACGATTAACTAATTGGATAGTTAATTATGACGAATGGTTATATAAATTGAATAATGAATAATGGAATCAAACAAACAGTTAATATATTCAACAAATAAGTATTAAATTTGGAATATAAGAAATGGTTAAACTATTTAATTCATAATCGAAAAATGATTTTAAATAATGATCAATCATATCTTTTTAAAAAATTTATTCTGATTAATAATAAGATAATAAATGTACTTATTTTTCTTAAAAAATGGGAGAGAGTCCAAAAATCCGGAAAAAGCAAGTACCTAAAGCTTTTATCCTTTAATCACATGTGAAATCCCCAAATCAAAGTGCCAAGCCCTCAAATATTTACTCTCTTTTATCCTCACTTTCTCATTAGATTTTTATTTTTTAATAAATATTTATAATTTAAATATTAAAAGATATAATAGGATGTAAATTTTGTATTTGTAATTTCTTATTAAATATTATAATATATTAAATCTAAATATAGAGATTTAAATATTTAATCTGATTTTATTTGAATAATTATTCACATTTGATGTAAGTATTAGAGTGCACGAATAATATTAATTTTTGTTTAATTTGTAAAATTTTTTTATATAAATTTTATTGAGTCAGTTTTTATATATTGGGGAAACCCATTTTCCTAGCCTGGTTCCAAAAGCCATAATTAACGGAAATATGATTGACCCCGCAAATCAACTCCCCCGTCATTCACTCTCAGTGGGAGAGATGCCGTACCAGAAATTACTGTAGATAAATGAACATAGCCACTTATCCGCCGTAAAAACGCTGCATATTGTAGTGAAAACATAATTGCTTCTTACCCCAAAAAAAGAAAACGAGATGATATTGATCACTGTTATAATATTATTTTATGATATTCAATTTATTTATTTATAATATTAGACTAATATAAAAATAAATATTATACCTTAAATTTGGATATTCAGTCTGGGCGAATCTTTGAACATTTAAATCCAAATACTGCATATTATGACATTTAATAAAAGATCAAATAATATGGGACTCACTTATTAAAATATTCTCTAACGTTCATATTAGATTTTTTTTTCTTTAAAATAAAATCATTATAATTAATTGAGGATAAAAGAGAAAAAATTGGAAGATTTTGCTTTGAAATTTTTAAGACTTATTTAAAGGGTTAAAATTCTATACTTACTTTTTTTGATAATTTCTCTCTCCCATTGAAAAAAAAAATATATGTATTTTTATAATATTATTTTTTGATTGGTATGCCGTAGCTGGACTGACCCGACGGTCAAAGAAGGCTCAAATAGCCTATTGGATGGTCAACTTTAATGATAGCCCAACAGGAGGTAAAAGCTCAAATCCTGAAAGGCTCAAAATGCTCCCTCGACGGTCAACGCCAGTGTTGACCGTCAAAATGCAAGCAGGCGGCCAACTCGAACGGTCAACCCGAGCGTTAACCGGAAGTACTGTAACAGCAGGCCCAAAAGGGCGGTAAATTTGATTCGGGCCAGACCCAATTTGACAGGCGATCTCATACACGAAAAGCAACGATCCTTTCATGATTACACGCTTTCCTAAAAGTTAATCTTCTCCAAAAAGGCAGTAAGGGATTCGGCGCCAATAATGGAGTCTAAACGGTCACAAGAGTATGAAAGAAAAGCAGATAATTTGAATATTCGTTACACTGTTCAGAAGGAAAATGATCCATCAAATTACGCTTGTCATGCCCACCAACTCAGAAAAGGTCGTCATTGCCAGGCCAGAAGATCACGCCACCTTGACTAGAGAAGGTGGCTCTCCTAATATCCATATAAGTTTGGAGTCTTCATTCTGGAAGACACGTTCTCAAACAAGGCTCTCAAACAACGCTCTGAAACAAAGCTCTCGAGCACACTCTCTAACTCACCTTCAAGAGAACATACAGAACACGCTTTCTGAAAACAAAAAAGAGACTCCCTGATACAGTCTAACTCACGAACGCTTACAGTATTTGAGCAAAGACTCTCCTTCTTTCTCTCTCGGCATATAGCGTTCACCTTCAAATCCCACCAAAGGCCTCCCGATTATAGAAGTCCTTTCTAACTCTCTAAGAACTGTCCCCCAAAGCTTCCACGCTTTCGGAACGCAGTTTTCACTCGCTCTCTGTGAGCAGTAAGCTAGAGCAAACATTCTCAACGGGCAACACTCCCGACAAACTTATTCTCTTTATTTTGCTTATCAGTTTACCTTCCTCGATTCGAAAGCTTTTTTACTGACTTGAGCGTCGGAGTATTTTCGGTGGGACAACCTCCCGCCGACACACTAATCTCTTGTTTATTTTAGTAGCGTGTGCAAAATTCAGATTCAGTGAACGGAGCCGGGTCAAACCAACCAGACAAATCCGAATCTGTTCGAAGTCGGATCCAGGTACGCATCATTGGCCCCGTCTATGGGAAACGCTTACGAAAAGCCAACCACAATTCCACACAGCGCTCTCTTTTCAACGCCAGATTCAACCGCACTGGTGAATACGAGAGCCCAAGCTAACGATCCTTGAAATTAGAAACATAACCAATATGAACATCTCCACTCACCGATAGAGATCTACCACATCAGACAACGTCTAAGCTTTACAAGCGTATCCAAGCCACTGGTCTGAAGGGATAAAATATAAAAATATGAGCTTAGAACTCAGCAAGTATCAATAATCGTATAAAACGGTACACATAAATCAAAAGTAGGGATATCGTATAGCAATCATGTAAAACAAACACAATGTCCGTGAAATCCCTGAAAATCGAGGAGATGTCTCGTACTAAATCGTCGTCCGTATTAACTCGTCCCTCCGGAACAAAATCATATAAATCACGATCCAGTAAAATCTCATAGGTGATATCATATCATATGATCCGAGGTCACATTATAGAATCACGATCGTCACCACATCCGCGTGGGACACATACCGTCATCCGGATCTAAAACTCATAATGCAGAAATCAAGAGAAGACCGCCGGAACTAAAACATAAATCAAAACACGTTTCGGGTTTATCACATCAGTATATACGATACATTCTCATCGCCCATCCGTGGGCCAAACCACGTATCTCAAATCATCGTCCACGCAACACATGCAGAAATACAAAGTATGCACGAAATCGGAGAATCAAATATCAATGATACCAATTTGAGGAAGGGTTACCCTCGTCCGATAACCACTACTATATCGGCTGCGATTTAAGCCAACAGCTCAAGGCTCAACTACGGTTTATACCAATAGTTCAAGGCCATCCATGTACTCTGTCTCCCATAGATTAGGAACTTGCTCACTATGTTTTACCACCCGCGACTTTGGGTGCAATCTCAAGTTTTAGTTATATATTAAGACGTCTGAATATATTAGTTCTCCGTCAATTTCTTACGATGATTCTCAATTAAATACACAGTAGAGTAGGTCAACTACTAAAAGTCTTAACCTTCCTTCCGGCAGAAGTAGCCTATCATATACATCCCTATCGGGACTAAGTCTCCCCGTCGGGAGCGACGCCACAAATAGCCAATGCCTCAGATCACAAATCGACTCCTAGGGTCTTGGATCGCCATGGTCCCATAGTGATCCCGCCCCCGGCAACGTGCGTGTGGACTAACACACAGCCTGATTCATGGTTCCATAATATACGAATATATAAACATACATATATATCGTCCAGGTGTCCAAAATTCCTCCAAATTATAAATACCAGTACAAAACCACCGCACAACCAATAAAATATATATGCATGTACACAATTGATAAATTAAAGGTATATAAAAATACATGCATGTTAGTAAAATCTCCCACAGTAGTCCAAAATATATCGAAATTAATTCAGACCAAAAATAGGGCTAGAGGATACTTGCCTTAACATTATACTCCATAGATCTGAAGAAAGGATATCCCGAAGCACTCCAATTGAGCCTTTCTTTCTCCTCTGCCGCGTCCTCTCTCTCTCTCCTCTGCGCACCCCTCTGCCAGCCGCTGTCGACCGCTTCGCTGCCGTCTCTTGACCACCGCACCGCCTCACGTGGCCATCCCTGACCTCCTCGGCCTCACCCAGCCGACGCCGGCGCCAGAGCGCCCGCCGCCACCTTCCTCTCCCTTCTCCTCTTCCTCCTCCTCCTTCGCGCTCATACCCTAGCCCCCCATTTCCCCTCTCTCTCCTCTTCTCCCTCTCTCCCCGACGCCTTTCTCCCCTTTCTTTTTCTTTCTTCTTCTTTTTTTTTATCTTATTATTATTATTATTATTATTATTATTATTATTATTATTATTATTATATATAAAATTTTTAATTTTAAAATTCAAATCGGATTCCGTACAACAGCACAGAAGCGCATCGGGCGCCTCCCCGAAATCCCAATCACTCCTCAAAATTTTAGAATATTTTAATTTACTTTCATCACATTCGAAATATCCAAAATCACAATTAACATTGAAATAATTCAATTGGGATCCAAAATATTATAACTTAAATCCTAAACACTTTCTGATCATATGTTTTGATTATTTTCTTTTGGGTCAACTAAAGTAAATATGAAATTTTTTATTTAATTTACTTGAAGCAAATATGACGTTAAAATTCAGATAAATATGATGCACCCGAACAATAATTACTTTCTATATTGCCAAAAAAATAAATAGACATGAAGAATATATTATTGAGATAAAAGGATGGGTTTAAATAGTAGGGGCAGAGTGGGAAATTTCTCATCGTTATTTAAATAGTAGCTGCCGGGGCAACGATGTCATTTAAAGAGCGTTTTAAAATGATTATGATCCTTTTAAAAGAAAATAAAAATATTTAAATTTTAAAATAAGATAAATAACTGCGTGTGCAAGCTAATATTAAAAGAACGTCAGAAATTTATAGATTTGTTTTATTTTTAATATTAAAAATTTTTTAATCGACCAAAATAATACATAAAACATAAAGATTTGACCGTTGTAACATATAAATATATTATTGTTGCCTGCGTATTATTAGAACGTGGGGGGAGGTCCATGAGCCGGGATGACTGCTACCGAAAGATGCGGGTGGTTGGCGACCCCTGTCAAGGGCGCTGGACCCCTATATATTAAGTGAGGTGTTTTATTTTTAATAGAGTTTTTAAAACCTCCTTTAATGGGAGGAAACCACTAAAGAGCTTCACTATAAATTAAGAAAGATTTTTGGTGCTATTCCCCTATCTCTCAAGCTTCTGTTTATCTCCCTCAAAGAAACTACGCCTTGTTCTTCCACGTCTTTGAGGAAATAGGCGTGGAGAAGGAGGTGGGCTTGCTGGAAGCTTTGGGAGTTGAAGTATCAATAAAGCTTCCTTTCGTGTGTTTTTGGATCGGGTTTTTCCTCCTGGAAAGGTCTTGTTGTATATTTATAGTGGAAGTCAAGCCGTAAATGCACGTGGGATTGGCATGCGCGGACAGCAGCGGGCTACGGCGCCTTTGCTATATCTTCTTTGACTAAAGACGCATGACATTGCGCATGGGCAAGGCATGGGGAAGGCTTTAAACCGTAAATCCAGTCATATTATATCCTTGCAAGCTCACGGTCTTGAGAGGAGAGAAATGGCCCTGGGGTCCTCCGGAAGTCCAGAGATTAGACGCTTCGGCCGCCGCCGTGACAAGAGACTATCCGCCTCGCCCTTTGGCCTTTTTTATTTGTAAGCCGCGCCTCATGTCTTTTATAATTTTCAACATTATTAAATATATGCATGACATAAGTGTGCATATAAGTTATACTATATAAATTAAGGATGGCCAAATACACAAGTGGCTGATTTCTATCATATTTAGACATGTATATATATATATATCAGATTTGGTGTTTCCTTTAAATTTAAAGATAAACTAAGTAAAAATAAACGCGGTCTTCAAATTATTTCCGTTATCACTCTAATAATTGAAATATAAAAAATATTATAACAACCCTGTGGTAATTAGGACTATCTCACTCGTTTAAAGTAACTGAAAAATATACGATTGCCGAAAGTGCAAAATAAATAAAAAACATGGGAAAACAAATAAAGGGGCATGCTGCTCCCCATTTATCCCTTCTCTCCTCCTTTTTTTGAGGTGGGAGTTTCCATGGCCCTTTCTTTAATGTCTACTGACGAATTTTTTAATTTCGTTAAAATTTTATTTATCTAATTAATTAAAGGGTTAATTATTTTACATAGCATTGCAGCTGTTTTTTTAATAAATTTTACTAAAAATTTAACATATAAGGTTACCGTCTGAAAATTTTCTAATTATACCATCTGCATTTAACTTTTTATGAATGAATAGCCAACGGAAAAAGAAAAATGTAAGAGAAAAATTCTATGAAGAGCCCCGTTCGAATGAGCCCAGTAGGCGTTTTAGGCTAAAATTATTCCTCCACACCTTTTTGATATTAGCGTGCAGGATTTGGTTTTCTTGAGCCATGGAAACTATTTAGTGAATAATTACACCCGGCCCCTAACACTATTTAGTGATTCCCAAGTCATCACCAAATCACCTGCCAAAAGTATGCGTGCCTTGGATCAAGGCCTTTCAACCAAGAAATTAACAGCTTTTAAATAATAATTCTTCATTCCAAATCCTTTTTTTTTATTTTAAAAACTTTGTTTAACGTCATTTTAACTAAATTAGAGTCGATAAATCTCCTTTTTTTACCGCTATAGTTTTTTATTATTTTTCTTCTCTTTTTTGAGATATTGTGATCATAGTCATCCTGTCGGTGAATTTTAAAAATCACAATATAATTTTTTAACTATTGGTGTGGCCGGAGACAATGTCTTTCAATTTAGATCATTTCCACGATTACTAATAAAGGAGACCTTTAAAAGTCACACTGCCATATCAATGACAGATGGTGATAATCATGAACCTTTGAGTTGGTTTGAATTTTCCAAGCTAGAAATGTTGTTATTGAAAGACAGCCAACCATCTAATGAGTTTTCAGATAACTTCTTCCAAGAGATGAAGAGCCTTAAAGTCTTACTTATGTCGAACATGAAAATTCAGACATTATCATCTTCAATTACTCAACTAAAAAATACTAAGAACCTTACATCTAGAGCACTGTGATTTAAGTGACATATCTACAATTGCTGAATTAGTTTATCTCTTATTTCTTAGCCTGCGTGAATCTACAATTGCCGAGTTGCCGGAAAAGTTTGAAAACTTAGAATATCTCAAGTTGTTAGATCTGACTGGGTATTCAAAGCTCCAAAAAATCCATGCAGGTGTCATATCTAGGCTCACTAAATTGGAAGGACTCTACATAACGGTAGTCCTGAAAATAAAGAATGAGATAATGATGAAAATGGGGCTAACTTGGTTGAGTTGAAATTCCTATCTTACTTGGCTGTGTTGAAAATGTTTGTTCCAAGCGTTGATCTTCTGCCTGACGATTTGCTTTTTCCTCACCTATCACGATTTCAAATATCTATCGACAGTCAAACTATATATTACTTTTTTTTTCATATGATTATTATATTTGGAGTTCACGGTGCAAATTATCCTCACAAATTTTGTTCCTGAATAATATAGAGGCAGCATGCTCCTTAAGCAAAGTATAATTTGCTTACTCTAGGAAACAAAGTGATTAATATTGGAGGAGATAATAGGTTTGGCAAGTGTCACGAACAACTTGATAAGTAATGGGTTCAGAAATCTGAAGTGCCTTTTTGTTACAAGATGCAGGGATGTGGAATACATTGCTAGCACAAATGAGTCGAATGAGGAGGGTGTATTTCCAAAATTGGAGGAATTGTTTGTCTTTGGCACATATAAGATGAAAGAGATATATCATGGACCTAATTTATATGATTACTTTTCTCGTCTTAAAAAACTATATTTTTATGATACTGGTTTTTTTCGGAGTTTCTGGGATGATAATGATGACATGCAGGATGACCAATCCTTCTTCAATAAAAAAGGTACATTATAATTATTGTCATTTTTTTTATTTAATTTTTTATCAATTTATTATTTTTACTAATATCATCGTTTTATGTTGCTTACAAACACATACTTTCATTGATGTTTACTTATCTGTTATTCATTTGGCACAATAAAACTCCAAAGATTGTGTGCATAGACCAAAAGTTACCTAATTTCTCAAAAATTGGTAAATTTATATATCGTCTCTCTAAAATTTTATATCAAATTTAGTAAAATTTGATACTGGGTTTTTTGTTCTAATAATATATTAATATACATAAATTGATAATGAAATACTAATTACTACATAATAAAATTCTAAAGAAAATAAAAAAATTAGAACAAGAAAAAGAAATATTAATATATACATTGGCTTAAGAAAATAAAAGTAGAGAGAGAGAGAGAGAGAGAGAGAGAGAGGCGCACCACTCCATCACAAGTAGTGGTGTAATTTTCTCAAGCCTTGAGTCTGAGGGCTAAACGCCTTAGGATTGGAATTCCTTCCTTCTCAATTATTGAATCTTTAAAAATTCAATGATATTTATTTTATATTGTTGAAAAAATAATAAAATAAAATATTTTTTTAAATTTTTTTTTATAAAATATGAAAGTATTAAAATATTTATACTGTGAAAAAAGTCTATCCAAAGTATAATTATTAACATATATTTTCAAAAATATATAAAATATAAATAGTTAAATTTTAATCCACTAATAATGTAGAAATATTCGCACTTCCCCTGCCTTGGATGAGGCAAACCCGGCCTCACCTTGGAGAATGTAAATCTATTCTTAAAAGTAGAAGTTGGATGCGATTTTCTCATTTGGTTTCACATTCTAAAAAAACTATATATAATTCTTGTGGATTTTTTAAATAGATTGTTCAACTTTTGTGAAGTGGATAATATATTTTTATCTTGAATTTTGAATTCTAATATATGTATATAATTATATGAAAAAGAAAGTTATAAATAATTTTGAAGAGGCTTTTGAAAAGCTGGATGCATTTTTAACTTTTTATATTACAGATGCAGTGCTGGGGGGAGTTTTTTTCAAATGAAAAAAATATATATATATATGTTTAAGATTAGATAGATA